>QRFJ01000896.1:366843-563938 GCA_006176705.1 Cocos nucifera | reverse complement strand
CGAAGCATATTCTGTGTCGCTACCATTTTATTCAAAAGATTGTGGATCGAGGTGACATGCCTTCAGAAGATCGATGAAAAGAAGAATTGGCCGACCCTTCACTAAGTTATTACGGTATAGGAGTTTGATAATTTTAAATCGAAGATGGATATTAGATACTCCACCGATTAGCTTTAGTTCAAGTGGGAGATTATTGGGAATGGTATCTCAAAGTCAATCGTCAGCCTGTTGATGGTTGTGCTAATTCTTATATTTATATATAAATTATAAATAAATAAAAATTATTTTAATATTTTTCATCATAAATATTTTCATCTTCTAATGAACTCTTGTATTGTGGTGAAGTCCTTAGGATTATTTAAAATCGATAAAGAAGGATTTGTCATTTAGTCCTTAAATTTGTTTGCGATCAAATGATACATTATTACTAAGGATGATAATGTTTATCAAGTGTAGGTCGTTGTGTGCCATATGAGTTGGTTGTCCTCTTAACCAAGGAGTATGGAGACACTGGTATGGCATATAGGTGAGATGTAGGGGTACATCTATATTGAACATGACCAACTTTGGAGCTTTTCTGCTGTCGAGATTTGCTTTAATGGAATATGGGTATAAATATCCCTCCGACCTGAGATCACCATGGTGACTTTCAAGCAACTCACTGTGCTTTGATGCCGGACTATCTGAAGTTTTAATTTAGTGATGAAAGATTTTTGGGCACAGTTAAGTACTTGAGGAGTCGATGTATAAGTTAAGATGGGATTGACCACTCTGGTTTAAGAGCTGTATTCAATTGTATTTCAATTTAGCAAAAACCTTGGTCAGGATAGTCCTAGTGAGGAGTCATGGGACTAATTGCTTTAAGACATAATTTGGATGTACTTTTCAAGCTTGATAGTTTAACTCTGAGTCATCTTATGTACAGAGATCAAAAGGATGAATTATACGATAATCATATTCGCATAGATTCTGAATATTGCGATTATGACTATTCGACCTATCCAGACATCGAATATCATTGCTAAATGATCACTTTGATTAGTATAAAAATTAATTTCTATGCTATCGACTTGGGTTCGAATCTATAGAGTCACACACATTAGAGATTCCTATCTAGTCTGATGGTTGGTGAAGAGTCCCATCGGATTGGGACTCTATGGTCAAAAGTCCCACTGGACTGAAACTCTTCGACCAAGAGTCTTTTTGGGCTGAAACTCTGAGTCCTACTTATTTGAAACTCTGTGATCGAGAGTCTAAACTCTGTGATCATGAGTTTCACTCATTTTGGGCACCGAGATCAAGAGTTCCACTGATTTGGGACTCTTCGATTAGGATTTCATATCGATGGACTTTATTGCCCAATTACCCATCAGATTTGGATTCTATATTTATGAGAGATTTAATTAGTGATTTGATCATTAATTAACTCAATTTGATTGAGTATTAATTTTTGAATCAAGTCCAATTGAATTCGATTCAGTTGAGTTTGACTCGATTAGGTCATGAGATGACCTAATCGCCGAGGAGGTTTGATCTTTGATTTGATCAGAGGTTGGGCTTGATCAATTTCTAATTTTATTAAGATGTAATTGAGCTTAATTAAGCCTAAATTGGTTGGGTTTAATCTGATCTAATTGGGCTTGGCCAATTTAGATTGGGTTGGTTCAATTAAATGAGTTTAAATTCAAGACTAGTTTGACTAGTCTTCTCTTACCATGTGCCACCCTATTCTGCACCCACTTTTCCTTACGAGAAAGATATTTCTTGTGGCTTCTTTCGTGCACAAAGGGAGCCCATGCCCTGCTTTATCTCGACCCTTATGGATAAAATCAAGTTGATTTTCATTTGAATTTAAAGAGAGTTTGAATTCAAATGTATAACCACTTGGCTTTATCCCTTCTCATTCTTGTGCCCACTTTGTTTGAATTCAAATGAAAACCAACTTGGTTTTATCCCTTCTCATTCTTGCGCCCACTTTACTCCATGAGAAACTTTTCTCGTGAAGTTTTTCTACGCACAAGGGAGGGCGCACACCTCCCTTTCTCACACCCAAAATGGATAAGATTAAGTGGTTTTGGTTTAAATTCAAATCAAGTTTGAATTTAAATCGAAAACCAACTTGATTTCTTCCTTCCACACATTGTAAATGTTGGAAAAGAATACTTAAAATTTGATTTCTCCTAGGCATGCAGACTTCTTACTGAGTGAGAAAAGGAGTGCATGAGCTGACCCATCTGCATGAAAAATTCAAAAAAACAAATACCATGAAAAATATATAGAGAGAGAAGTGGGCGCAGGGTTTTTTGAGTGCATACCCTAGGGTTTCATCCTAGGGTTTGGGAAGAAAGTTGGTGAGCTACGAGTGTTGTGAACCCACCAAAATTCTAGGAGGGCCTGCTTTACATCTCTGCTACATCTATTGATGATCTAGAGAGTCCAAAGAGTCCGTAGATGATGATCGAAGGAGTTCGATCGAAATCAGCCGTTGAAGCTTTCGGACGTCGAGCTAGCACTCGGGACGAGCCGATCGGAACCAAAAGCCTCGTGTGGACGATCCGTGGAGGCCAGACACACTGTATGGCTGCATCGCGATAAGTGCATCTCTCCGATGATGATCAGATTATAGTGATCGACTATCCGCACAAAGTATCGTATTTTGAACACATAGAGTAGTGGTAAATAGTTTACTGTTATCATTTTAGTTTTCAAATTCAAAGCATGTATATCATATTTAGATCCTATGTGTAGAATTTTCTGATATGATTAATAGCTTATAATTAATTAGATTCATTATATTTTTTTACTATATTTATTAAAATTTTCAAAAAAAATAAAAATAAGGCTAGAAACTCTGCATAGTAAACTTTCACTTTCAACATTGATTCTGCCGCCGTAGGTATAACCTCTCTCGCCGAGTCCACTGGCTCAACCTTAGCATCCTCCATCGAATTTCGTGAATCATCCACTAACAAAGGATCATCTCCTCTCATATCAATCGAGACAGAAAGAGAAGCTATCTAGAGAGCAGCATTCGAAGCCTCAATGGAGGAGCTCCCAGAAGTCTGCTGGGACAACTCTGGGGAGAGGAATACGAAAGATAAAAAAACTCTGTACTCGCAATAGCTTTTCTTCCTCTCACACACCTCCTAGATGCCCTTAAAAGAAAAAAAATGAAGATAAACAGACATCTTTTTAAATTATCTCCCCTAAATAATCAATAGACGGATCAGCCCTTCGACTATACCCACTCTTGCATCAAGGGATGGCATCACCAACAATTAAATGCTAAAGTGCAACTACAAATAAAGGTATAAATCGTCCGATCTAAAGAGTCATTTGGGAATAGTCCTTTTGCTTGATTCTCAGATTCAGCTCTAGGGGATAATGTTATAGTGGTAACGTAAATGCCTCAGATCCTCTGATTAATATCTGAAATGCCTCGGCTCAGTCGGCACTCATCAATATTTTGAGGATAAGAAAGTTACCATAATGCCCTCTAAATTGATAGTCGATCTCCAAAAGAAGATCCGAGTCGTGTTATCTGGAAACAGCTCGGATAGTATTTGTAACTTATAGATTGCCTTGGATAGGCAGTTCATCTACATTCTCGCTGGCTTATCTTATAGTTTAACAATAATACAACTGTGATCTATTTTCTACTTGACCTCGACTATCAGAAGTAGATAAGGCATCCCAATTTCGTCGATAACACCCTTTCATTCGGGAAAGATGCTCCTAATCTCGTTACGATGGTATCAATCGCTCGAGATTTGCGGAATAACGAAACGGCCATTCGAAGCTTTCTTACAAATACCATAAATTTTAGGGATCCAGATAAGCACAAGAAATCACTCTCAAAGAATCCGTTATTGCTTGGCTGTTCTTTACTGACTTAAATATTGAAAGATCCTCGTCGGAGTCAAATTTTCTAGTTCGAATTTTATTTTGCAGGTCACTCCAGCATCTCTACATAAGACCGACCATTCTGCTCCCAAAGCATATAATTCTCAGCAATAATATTAAATATACGAAGTTTCTAAATATAAAAAATTAAAATAAGTAAAAGAGTTTAGCAATATAATTATCTGATATAATGGTTAAAATGATAAGTCCAACTATGGATCTCAGAAAAATTTCACAATCATATTATGGATGGTCTCTAAAAAGCTCTGAGATTGCTGATTTAAAAATTTTTGCACAATCTTCTTCGTATATGCATCACTTCATATTTGAAATGTTGACGCCAGCAGGACACCGTCCGATCCATTACCCACTTCGAGCTTTTTATTTTTCCTCCACGTTTCCGGCACAACCCGAACAGCCAACAACCAAATGCCGTCGCGCGTTTTCGAAGACCATTAATCTCACGGTTTTTATGACGCCATTTATAACTATAACTCCGGATCGTCCAATCACAACCGTCCAACGTAGCAACGAAGGATGTTGGTCGAATGCGAATCTCAAACTATATCCAACGATTGAGATCACGTCCATGTTAAGTGAAAAAGCAGAACGGTGCTACCAAGCAGACCCCCTCGCGCGTCAACTCCCACTTACCCCGGGAGGTACGAAGTCAACAACCGCCAAAACTAACGAGTGGAACGTGAAGGGTATTTTCGTAATGTATGTAAAAGTCCAGTGGCATTTTGGTAGAAATATCCGAAACTCCCCCCTCCTGCGTGGCGGCCTTATTTACAACCAGCGGCAACCCCCGCCTACTCCGGAACAGATTAACTATTCTGCTCCAGAGCAAGTGTCATAGTTTTCGTCAACTTCTTCTCTCCTCCTCCTCACAAGATCTAGATAATTATTCTTCTTCGCAGAGGAGATTACCACTGAACGAAATAACGAAGATACCTCCACCAATAAACGGCACCAAAACAAAAACTTTTACTTTGGAAGCTGACGTCATATTGTCGTACAAACGCCCTCGAAGTTGAGTTCCTTTCTGTGTCAAAATATTGAGTTCACAGTTTACGACTTCCTTTTAAAAATTTATTTTTCGACTTTTCTGATAGGGAGGGAGATCGGATCCTATTCAGGACTTCAGAAGGCTTTTACTTTTTCTTCCCTTTGCTTTCTGGTTTAGTGTTTTCTTCTCTGCCGCTGGAGCGCATGCGACTCCTCGGATCGCTTGCAAAGCCCTCGGATTCCCAAGTTTTGCCGGCTTCGAATCTCCGGCAGAGGTGATCTCCTTCAATTTTATCCTTCTTTGATCTCTCTACCTTTGTTTAATCCTACTCTCATATTTTTTTTTTTTTTGGTGGAGGAATTTAGGGTTTCCGGGAGCGATTTCGTTCACTAATGAGATCTGTTTTCGATGGATTATAATAATTTTTTTTTCACTGTATCTTTTTGTTCTTTAGTGGAGTTTGGACCCTTTTAGCCTTCGGTTTGACGGAATCCATTATTTTTTTTCCTTTTTTATTAAATTTTTTAATGTGATTATAGTTTAGCGGTTGATGACTTCTTTCTAAAATTTTGTTTGTTTGTTTGTTTGTTGGTTGTCGTGAATCGATTTGGGAAGTAGGGGAAGCCCACAGTGCTAATGAAACGATTTGGTTCCTTTGTAATACAAAAATGTTGCGATCCTTGGATCTATTAGCATACTGACTCCCTTGCAAATAATTTTAGATGGTGGTGGTGAAATTTGAATAGAGAATTGTGACAGCTCTTATGTTCCTTTCAGAAACGGCAGAATCGTACCAAATTTATAATAATTGCAGCATTTTTTCTTGATTTTAACTATATGATGTTGACCCTGGCTAGCTAAATTTAATGTATACTAGTTCCGGTGGCATACCACGATAACATGTGGTTTTTGACCTTTCCATTCAACTTGTCTAATTGGGAACATAGGAATTCAGCATTTTGATTGATGAAATTTAAGCCCTGAAGCTGCTTTGCAGGCCTTTGCATGGAGTGTTGGATACTGCTTTTCTAGAATTAGAAGGGTCTTGAGGAGATGAAAGACGTGTCATGGGGGCTGATCATAGGAGTGACAATAGGAGTGGTGATTGGGGTGCTTTTGGCCATAGCTGCTCTCTTCTGCATTAGATTTCAGAAGAGGCGTGCGCAGATAGGGAGTAGCAGTTCAAGGAGGGCTTCAGCCATCCCCATCTGCACCAGTGGTATTGACGCTCACACAGAACTCTCGGACTCGACGGGGGGTCAGGAGTCCCCCAAGTTTGCTGAGGAAGCAGGCACGTCCTTGTGGTTGGAGGGACCCCAGAGAAAGAATTTGGTCTCAGTTTCTGGGATTCCCAAATACTGTTACAAGTACAGTAATCTATGTTGTTTATGCTTACTAAGCTTATTCACTGTTTATACTCGTGAACAGCTTGTCTTTGAATGACTTTTATGTTTTGTGGCCTCGGGTGAAGCTATATCAGTGGCTTGCAACTTATTTCAAAATTGCTAATCACAGTAACTGCATTATGTAGTTTTGATGTTTATTAGTGAAATTGTTGGAATTTAGCTTTTGTAAAATTATAAATCTAGCTCCTCATGATTCCTGTGATTAGACGTGGCTGACATAATTCTGTCTCATAAAACTCGTCTGAAACTATTAATAGGTTCAGGTGTACATAAACTTCACCTCACTTGATGGTGGCTTCCTCTTTTCTGGCATATTCATCTTATGTAAGATGTTGAACCTGACCTCCATCTCAATGCAAGCAACATAGGAGAAAAGGGCAAGTAAATTACTTATTTCAATGTAAGAGGAACCCTCATGGAAGCAAAGGCTACACATTTTCTATCTAGGATAAGGCAAGAAAGGGTTGTTTTATGGCTTGATGCCCCGCAGGGCTTGGGATTCTAGTGGTTTGTAGGGACATCTGTGAAAATAGGTCATAAAATTAAGCCAGGTTGGGAAACTTGGTTAATTGTTGGTATCAATAACATTTGCCAGATCTTGGTTCAAGAGGTTTCAATAATCTTGTTCCAAGTTTCAACATTTCAGTCCAAAATAAAAAGAAAAAATATAAAAAAGTAAAATCAAGGCAGGTAATATATGATAAAAATTTTGAGCATTATGTTCAAATTGAGTCATTAGATGTAAAGTTTCAGTTTCTTTTGGCTTGAAGTAGAACATAACAAAAAGGACTAACATCAGCATTGTTTTCCATATCAATCAAAGAAACGAAGAAATAGTCCTAAAAGGACTCTTGAAAGTTGTTTCACATGTAAAATTATGTAAAAGAAAATGTAGTATCTATGATCACTTTCAGCTACATCCAAAACCTACCACAAGGACCAACCGGAAACTGGATTAAAGTAGTTGGTTTCAGCTGAAGATAGCTGAAATCCAAAACTAAAGCTATGAGATGACTATGATTTGATCCTAGCCAAAACTGATTCATTACAGCCAGGATTTGAGCCCTTGATCTATTACCTATCACTAGGCTAGTCAACTAGTTACATGCCCCGCCCTTTACGCTGACCAAGTGGATTTTGGCAAGGGCTAGACCACCAAAATTTTATATTGTAAAAATAAAAAAAAAAGAAGGGAATGCATACACCTGAAGTTTTTTTATCATAACAAAGGGTGAAACATTCATTATCAAATGAAAGTTTTTTTTTTTTTTATTTTTGAGGAAAGTCAAAATGAAAGTCTTTAGTCAGCAAGTTATCTGTTCTAGAATGAATCACATTGAAAGATGTTGATTAGTGATTCAGGCTCTTATTTGTAACCCTTTTAATGTTGATCCTTATATAACACTGTCATTTCATATAAATGATGGAAGAGCCATGCATGTCAAACATTTGTGGAAACAGCTTTCAATTTCTGACCTAAAACCTCCTTTCAATGGAGTGATGCAAATACAAGGCTATAATGCTGTTTGCTAGCAGTCAATAACTTGCTATGGAGCTATCAATTCTCTCCAAGATTCCTAAGCACAGTATAATAGCAGATTCTTCTTTTGTTCTGTTTTTGCTCTTATTCATGATTTTGAATTTTATTTTGATGTTGATTCATATTTAACGAAAATATTGTTGGTGGCCTTACAGGGACTTGCAAAAAGCAACTAGTAATTTTACAACCTTGCTAGGTCAGGGTGCATTTGGTCCTGTTTATAGAGCTCAGATGTCTACTGGTGAGACAGTTGCTGTCAAAGTGCTTGCTACTAATTCTAAGCAAGGGGGGAAGGAGTTTCAAACTGAGGTAATTTTGGGAGGGAATTTTTTCCATGTATTGTTTTGGAATACATCCTTTCCTTTTCATCAAAATACCAGGTGACTAATAAAGAAAAGCTAAAACAGGTTAAAGTTGAGAGTAAACTGCTTATGTTTATCCTAGAGACACTAATCACTAGTGCTTAGCACATGCTTTGCTTGTGAGTTAATTAAGAGGAAGGAAGACAGAATGATTTGGCATTGCATGAGGGTTGTGTTGGGTGAGGGCTTGTTGTGGGCGAGTGGGGTTGGGGGTGTGGTGGCATGATCTGTTCATCACATTCTCCAGTCAAATTTAACCAAGTTCTTTATGATGCTTTAATAGATTTCTATTTACTTTTGAATGTCATATGCACTTAATTATAAAATAAATTCGCTTTTCTTTAAATCGCACAGTGATGTGCATGATTTAATCTTGTTATCAATATTCCATCCAGTTTATAGTGTAATTATCTACCTGCAAAATTTTCAGCTGATTAAGTGGAACACATCATGTTTTCCTACTTTCTGGTGCTCTCTGGTTGCCTTAGGTGGTTCTAGATTTAATATTTTATACCGTACTGTTTTAGATGCAACTTCAGCATTTTAGAGTATGATTTTGAATCAACTGAATTAATTCAAAATAATTTGGTTTGACTCACAGTGAGAAAGAGGAACACTATTGCTCTTGGATTAAATTTGTGAGCCTACAATTTTGCACACTTGTTTAAATTAAATGCTACATCCACATATACACTATGTCATTAACTCAAGTTTATTAGATGAAATGCACGTGATGCATATTTAACTGCTATAAATAACTTTTTTTGGAACTTCTTTATCATTTCTTTGCTTTCATTTATCCCTCATTTTTCAATTTCCTAGGAGATTTCACAATATACATACTCCTAAATTTCATTATATTAAATCATGCATGTGAATGACAATCTTTTTCATGAATAATGGAGATCAAGTGGAGGAGAGCAACTTTACATACACAAACCAAGCAAGAGGTGGAGAATAAAGCTTTCCCATTTTTCTTATTCCTCTTGTTTGTTACTTCATGCATACATGATGGAAATACTGGGGTGTAGGGGTTCTCTTCAGCATGTGCCAATTGAAAGGCTAATTAGATGACTGTGTTACATAAGAATATAAACAGATGCGATGACGCTTGTTGTTTATACTTTTGGTTAATTTTGTATCCGATGTATAGTAACTCTAAGGCTTTCCCATTTGATTCCACTTTATGCTTTTATGACTTAACTCATGTCTAATCCTTTTATAAAATTTTTTAATATTTCTATGTCCAAAGTAGTTTTTCTTTTGGTATGTCTCTTTTCACTTCTTCGTTATTTGGTTTCCTGCCTATAGGGTATCCAGTAGCATATAGCTTGACCCTCAGTCTAATATCAAAAGAGATTGAGGGATTAATGGTTGAGATAATGCAGCCTTATCTATGTCAACCTTTTTCTATCAAGTTTACTTCCTGATGCATTTTCTTGATTGTTTGTGACTTTCTTGGAGGATATCAGTGAGATTGCTGCTGAAGGTTTTATTGCTTGCCGCACCCAATTTTTGACACTCATTACCCAATTCAATTGTTTGTTGCCTGTTATGTCTCTGCCAACACAATTTGGAATTGCCATATAGGAGTTTCTGACCATCCTTTTCTTCTTCCAGGTTCTACTTCTTGGGAGATTGCATCACCGGAACCTTGTCAATTTGGTGGGTTATTGTGCAGAAAAAGGACAGCATATGCTAATATATGAGTACATGACTTATGGAAGCCTCGATTCTCACTTGTACAGTATGTGTTAAGTCATCAGTCAACTAAATCTTAGTTTTGTTTTTTCTATTCCTAGACACATATGATTGAGTTGTACATTATTTGTTGGTGCCATCATGTATTCATGCATTCTTTTAGAAGTGATATCTTTTAGACTATCTCCACCTGTACATAAATGAGGATTTTACACGTACCTCTTAATAAGTTTCACATTTGCATATTAACTCTCCAAAAATTAGTATTTCCAAATATTTCTCTGAACTCTCTCTAGCAAGGAAATATAATCCCTTTTGCCTATTTCATTTGAGTAAAGACTACTAATGGGCCTTTTGTTTGATAGATACATCACCTTGTGTTGAAAATATTTAAGCCGTATTTAGGATTGTTGTTGGTAATAGAGCTTTTGGAGCTTTTATAAAAGTTGTTTGTTGTTTGGTAACTACATTTCTAAAAGAATTGGAACTTCAACATGTGTTTAGTAACCAAACTAAGAAAGTGCTTTTGGTATGACAAAATGACAATAAGGAATAATACTAGTATTGTACAGTTGAGTATAATATGATGTAATATTACATATTATTATATAGGTTAATATTATTATAATGTACGATATTATAATACAATACAATATAATATAATATAATAATGTATTATACATATTAAAGTATTACCACATAGTATAATATTATTATAATATAATATAATGTAATATAATAATGTAGTAATACAATATAATATGTTATATTATATGATATGATATTATATAACAGAGTATCATATCAAGTATATATTTTGTTCATGGGAATTTTGGTCACCATGAAAATTTCATTAAACCTTGGGTAGAATTTGTGTTTAGTTGCACTTATGCCCAGTTAATGAAGGCATTGGGCATAATGATGTCCATTAAGTTTAAGATATAGAAATATCTATCAATAATAGCTTGATTTAAAAATGTTCATGCAGTAGTGTTAACCAGGTGCAATATGTGCTAGCCTATTATGTAAAAGAGGTAAATGTAATTGATAGCTTTAGAAGTTTAATATGCAATGAGGAATATTTTGAGGAGATATGTGCAAAAACCCTCCATATTATGATTCAAATTATGGACAAAATTAGCTCACTGAGCATTGATTGTCTTGCACAAGGTTAGTGATCTTATTTATTTGTTCATTGTAGATGACTCTTTATTTCAATTTTGGCTACAATCTAGATTGCTTGTAAGTTATTGAAACCCCTTCTAAGCAAGCTAAGCATTTTGATAAGTAGATGGTTTATTTCCAAGGAGTTTTTGTAAATGTTTAATGTGACTTTAAGCATTTTATTATTTGTAATCTATTAAGAATATTGGTGCAAGCCAATGTTTTAAATCCAGGTGGATGGGAGGCATCTCAGTCATCCCCATTCTATTCTTGTGAGAAAATGAGATTGGGATGGGGGTGGGACTCCACAACCCTTCCATGTAGGAAAAGAAGAAGAAAGAGGAAAGGAAAAAAAGAAGGAAAGAAAGAGAAAAGGAAAAAAGAAGGAAAAGGTAAGAAGGAAAGGAAGGAGTGGAGAAAAAAAGAAAGGAAGAAAAGAATGAAGAAAGGAAATAAAGAAAGGAAGGAGAGAAAAAAAGGGAAAGAAAGAATAAAAGGAAAAAAAAAAGAAGAAAAAGAAAGGAAGGTAAGAAGGAACAAAGGAACGAAGGATGAAAGAAAACAAACAAAAGAATAAACAAATAAAGGAAAGAGAAAAAGAGAGTGAGATGGAGGGTACCTATTTGGATGCTTAACTGGGACAGCCATTAGGATGCACTAGGATAGCAGGATGTCCCATTTGGTGTAGAAATCGAGACACCTCTATCTCACAGGATTTAAAACCTTGGTGTAAACTCCATATTGTATTGATGATGCAACTCCATGTAGGCATTGCATAAGAATGAGAAGACTTAAATGCTGTCAGCAAGGAATGTTCTGCAGCCTCTTATATCCAATAGTGGAGTTTTGTCTCTTTGATTTATTTGTTTTATATGTCAATGTCAGATAACTCTTTATTTCCCCATATGATCTTGTAATCTTTCCTCCCAGTTCGCACACCCCTTCTAGCCCTTCTAGATAAATTATCATTAATAATTCTATCAAATAATTGACTGAAATATTTCCTCCTTCCATCTCTCCATTATCTCTAAAGCTCCTTTTTTGTTTGGGTGATCATGTTCCAAGCCATTCTCTTGATCTATAATGCTATATCTTCTATGTTCCTCCCTTATAATTTATTGCCATTGTGACATCTATATTTATACTTTCTTGGCTGCCTGAATATCATGTCAATTGATAGTCTCCTTTGTTCTTCCTTCCCGCAATATTCATTTGCACACAAAAATATCAATTTCAAGGTAAAAGTAAAATGAAATAGCTTACATAAATGGTTTTCTTTAATGCAACTTCATCCACTTGAAATGCAACAGGTTATTATTTCCTGAAATATTTATTGGTAGCGCTATAAACAAGCCAGGTTGGATTGGTGCATCCTTGATTCTGACCTATCCTGATTTCATATTTGGATCATGATTTTGGATCTGGACTGAACCTATTAGCTGATCAGGTCAGATCAGTTTAGGTTGGGTCAGGGAAAGAAGTTTAGACCTAACGAGCTATTCACAACGGTCAAGGTCAAATGTGACCTAGACTCAACACAAAATATTCAGATTTGGGTCGGAATCATGTTGAGTCAGGTCTGCAATTTGAGTCAAGCATCTTTCTATTTTTTTATGACTAAACTATAATAATTGATAATTAAATATAAAATTATTAAAGAATCAAAATAAAACAAAAAACTTCAGCTTAAACTTGAATTTTCAGTCAAAAACTTTTAATATCATTTTCAATATATACATTGACATACTTTAGGGGATTATAAATTAAAATCAATCAAACAAATCATGAAACATGAATGTTTAAATATAATTAAGTGAAATTGATGAGAGAAGATGTAGTTCTTGAGATGAAAAAAGAGGAACTAGTTTAAATGAGAGTTTGCCAATGAATTGTGAAAGATATTTAAAGTTGAGAAAGTGGATTGTATTATTTTGGTTTCTAGGCCGGGCTGAATCGGGTTTGGGTTGACTTGGGCCCTTTTTTTTTGAGCCAGATTAGAAGCAGAAGCTACATAGGTCGGGTTGAGAAATATGGGATCTAAACCTAACCTGGAGTTCAGATTGGTCCATTTTTTATCCCAACCCAACCATGGGTCTTCCAATACCAAGAATTGGATCTAATTGGGTTGTGTTATAGGTCAACCAATCCGTTTGCAGCCCATTATAGGTATCTTATTTTGCTCTGAGGAATGAAGAACTTAAATTGATTAAATGAAGCTCATCCAGCTTATTGACAAATCTTCTAAGCAAGTTTTGTGATAGAATGCAGGTTAGATGAGAAACGATAGCCTTACGAGTTTTATGTTAGTTATTTTCCTATTATCAATTTGCACCAACCACTGCATGTTATTCTGTTAGCAGAAACAAATAATATGCCCTCATGTAAGGTATGCCATCTTGGTACCGGATCTCTTACTGATACCATTCTATTATAGTGTATGTATGCTCGGAATGGAGGCTGATTCAGCATACTGAGTGTCGATACACTGCCTATACTGCATACCAATTCGGTACATACCCTATGTTCGATACATTAGTACTGACTAATACGGCAAATTTTGCCCTCATCTCATTCTGAAAAACTGAATATATATTTATTTTACATGTCAAGTTGAACTTACACTTCAAATATGTAAAGAAAACTAAGAACACATTTTTGAATTTAAGATATAATTTGGTTGAATAAAATGCAATAAACCATTATGAGAATTCACAAGCACTAGTTTTATAAATTCAAATAATTTTTGGCATCCAACAACAGATTGGATCAGTTTTTATTAACTGTATTGATAATATTTTTGTGCAGCATTTGCAATTGCTAGAAACTGTTGCTCTGAATTGATAGGAGACAAGTGAAAATCTCTAACGATAAAAAGATGAATTATTGAAACAATTGTGTAGTCCAGCCCCACTCTTCTTCCATAAATATTTTTGAAGATTTTGTGTATATATATTCTTTTCCCTGTGAAGGACTGATGTGTCTGATATAGCACAGAGGAGCCATGTACGATAAATTTCTTAGATTCATATTATTGAACTACATTGTGGCAGGTGAAAAGCATGAAGCATTAAGCTGGGACTGGAGGATCGCTATAGCCCTAGATGTTGCTAGAGGCTTAGAGTATCTTCATGATGGGGTAAGCTCTCATAGGATATCACTGGCAGAAACTAACAGAAAAGGTAAGAAGTACTCTAAAGCTTATGTTCTGTTGCTATTTTTCATGCAGGCTGTTCCACCTGTAGTGCATCGGGACATCAAGTCTTCAAACGTATTATTGGACCAGTCCATGGGAGCTAGGGTATGTTAACCCTTCATGATTTTAGTTTACAAGGCATGCATGTATAAGAAATTCTTGAGTATATATGCTAATGTGCAAGTGCCTATTTGTCATGGTGGAACATATTAGCAAATTTGTGGGCTTTGATGCATGATCTTTGTTTTCTTTTGATTTTTTTTGTTTGATTTTTTATATTATTTTTCTCCTTTGGTATTGTTGAGTATATCATGTATTTTTTTCTGTAATCATCAATCAAATGCAGATTTCCTTTAAGCTTTTTATGAATGATCGTCTACTTGTCTTAGATATGATGTGAATATAGATATTGCATTTTGTGTTGACATTTTGAATGTCAGCTTTCTGTGTGTGGTGGAATCTTTTGATAAGAAGGTTGTTTGGAGAAATCTTGTGATTAGAGGTCTTTCTTCTAATGTAATAAAGAGGACGTGGAAGCTAAGGAATTTAGAAAATGGAGATTGTTACACCCCAAATTGGGCACGTGATAGACGCTGCATACTTACAGGGTGGGCCCTACAAGCATGCAAGGTTACATATTAAATCATAAAACTTTCAGAGTGAAAATAATAATAATAAGCCTTCAAATCCTCGAAAATCAATTTCATAAAAACCAATTAAATCCTTTTCCATAATAAATATCTTTATGTAACATAAATCATAATGTTTCATTGGAATAAAATATTCAAACTAAATTAAACTAAACTAGAAATCTAGATAACTCAAATATCTTCAAATGATCTAGCGCACTCCCCCACGTCCCAAGTAATCATAATTTATGATCTGAAAAATAGAAAAAGAGAATAATGAGTTACACTAGCCCAGTAAGCAGCATAATATATTAAAGTGGGGTCTAAGCATGCTGAGAAAATAAATCAGGTAATATTGATTGGGAGGAACCAAGGTTTCAGGAACCGGTACCGGTTTCCGTATCGGTTCTTGGCCAGTACGGTACCGTACTGTATCGTCCTGTACCGATAATAAAAAAATATAAAAAAAATCTATCCAAAGGCCAAAAAAAGGAAAAAAAAATTATCCCGTGCCAGTACTGTACCGTCCCGTACCATCGCATACTATCCCGTACCATCCCGTACCGGACTGTACCATATCATATTGATCGGTTCAGACCATTTTTCGAAAAATCGGTCTAAACCATCTCGGTTCTCCACCGGTACGGTACGAGGTGTACCGGTCGGTTCGGGCCGGTATAAAATTTCATGGGAGGAACAAATCTCAAGTAAAACATATTTCTTTGAGAATAATTATTTTTCATAAACTGATGATGAACTTAACATCAAGCTACGACCAATTAATCCAGTGGCATCGGTCTGATAACAAAAACATGTTGTATAGAGTGCTAGATAATAGATACCACTATTCTAATCATGCTATCGAAACTAGTTTTTTGGATTACAAGTTGATAGGTCGAGTGGACATATAATCCCCATTGGCGGGGCCACATCATAGCCATGCTAAGAACATATATAAAAGCAATTACATAAACTTTCCAGTCAAGTTTTCCAAATCTATTTCTCAAAGTAGATTATATGTTTAAAATAAATTATTTTCAATAAAATAATATATGCTTGATCCATTTGATTAAATAGAAAATAGACAGCATAAATTAAATTAAATAATTAATTATAATTTTTCAAAGGTCATTCGAAAGCATACTTAAAGCGTTAGGTTCCTTATCCAATCATGCTTCAAAATCCGACTTCAATTAGATAAGTCAGCTTCACCTATTCAATGTCATTAACAATTAATCAATTTTATTATCAACGACTTAAAAGTCCTAACAAATTAAGAAACCCTAAAGCACCCTGATAGATTGAATTAAGGTATTGCTAGGGATATGGCTCATGCCCGACAAGGATAAACAAGAACAAGGTTGATTGGATGACAGGGCCCCACAACTTGATTGGTCCAACTAAACTGGTTACACTCGATCAAGAATCATACCAAAATACATATGGCACGCAATGATCAAGGACGTCCAAAACTATTGGGATCTAACAAGGACTTAGGTGGAGGCCGGTGTGTTATCCGGCGGTTATGGGTTAGAGAAAACAATAGAATTTGCAAGAGAGAGACTAGAGAGAAAAAAAGGCTTGAGAAGAGATAGAAAGATCAAACAAGACAAACAAGAGAGAGAAAGAGAGGGAAGAGAGAGGGGAGGGAAGATTGAGAAAATCTCTCCTTTTTCTTTTCTTTTTCTCTCTCTGTCTCTTTGTTTTTTTCTTTTCTGGCTTTTTCTTTTTTTCTTCTTTCTTCTTTCTTTCTTTCTTTTTCTTCTTCTCTTTAGCAGAAATAGGGGATGGTTTCTTGGGGTGTTTTGAAGTAGGTGGAGGAGCCCTGGTTGCAGCAGTGGCTGCTGTCCGAAGGATCGGTGACAAGAGGCCACCAATGCAAGTGGTAGGGCAACCAATTACGTTAAGGAAGAAACATCAATAAAACAAGGGTTTTGGCCTCTTATTGGCTTATTTCCGTGGTTCCTGATGATGGGGGCTCCAGCCATGGTCGGAAGTGACAAAGGGCACAAGTCCCCATCTCCAGCGATGAGTGCTGACAGCAAAGAAGGCCGGGAAAAGGAGATCAAAGGGGGGTTTTTCAGATTTGAAAGCATGGGATTTTTGCCTTTCTTTTCTTTGGATCTTTCTGGCAAGGAACATGATCAGGGATGGAACTTTAAGATGAAAATGGAAAGATAGAAGATCAAGGGATCTTACCTTGACTCCGGCGAGGGCTCGGCTACGATCACCAGCGAGTAGAAAGAGTTCAAATCATTTGAAATCATCGGGAGAAGAGAGAGAGGATGAGTGGCGGCTGTGATGAACACCGGTGGAGGGGTTGGGGGGTTTAAATAGAACCGGAGGCTAGGTTTTTCTAGCCTTTGATGAAGCGTGATGGAGGACTCTTCCTCCATTGTAGACGATCAGCGGTCTCTCTTGGGCCCTTTTTTTTTTTTCTTTTGAATGGGAGAAAGGGCCTTTGTCTAGTTTTGGGTCAGGCCTCACCGAGATAAGAAGAGGAGATTATGCATTACTTTCATGAAATTGCAACAAATATGTTGGGCATCTCCAGATGATGGGATAAAGAGAGAATTTTTTCATATATAGGAAAACTTATCTTAGAAATCTATCTACTTACATGGTTCTACTTCCTAGTTGACTATATTATACTTTAATTAATGAAAAGATAAGCCTTGTTAAGCAGGTTGCGGACTTTGGGCTTTCAAGAGAAGAAATGGTTAGTCATCATGCATCTAATATCAGGGGAACTTATGGTTACCTCGATCCAGAGTATATATCATCAAGGTCATTTACCAAGAAAAGTGATGTATATAGCTTTGGTGTTTTGCTTTTTGAGTTGATCACTGGCAGGAACCCACAGCAGGGCCTTATGGAATATGTTGAGCTTGTAAGATTTCTTTCCTTACCATTTATTTCTTTTTATAACATTCTGCGTCATATGGTGTTCTTTCCCGTTATGCATTTAGTTTTGCATAATTCTTTATTGGAATCACGTCAACCTTTTTTCGTCTGACACACTAAGAATTAAGATACAATACATCAATACAGTAATTGGATAATAATTTAATATCATTTTGTTCTTGGATGATCTTTACAATTGTGAGAACTGCTCTTGTTTTCTGAGGGGCGCCTTAACCCTTTTTTAAAGACTTGTATAGAAATGCAGTGCCTTTTGATTCTCTTTATACTTTTAGCTAGGTCTTTATTGTACTGATCACCTTATCAACATAAAGAGTGGGGAAGAAATGATATTGCAATGTATCTTATTGCGTTTATTAGACAACTGACATGCATCATCAAATTATAACCCTCGTTCTGTGTTCCTTGTTGATGTTATCTGGCGTTTCAAATGCGAGCAGTCCTTGTCTCTTCTCTGATCATCCCTGCCTTTTCAAACACATTCGAGTAAAAGATCTGATGTTTAAAACATAATTTTGTATTAGGCTGCAATAAATGCTGAGGGAAAAGCTGGATGGGAGGAAATAGCAGACTCCCGATTAGATGGTATATTTGATGTTCGAGAACTAAATGATGTGGCAGCCCTTGCATACAAGTGCGTCAGCCGAATCTCCAGAAAGCGACCAACCATGAGAGATGTGGTCGGAGCACTGACCCATGCGGTGAAAGCAGGATCCAGCAAAAAGCACCACAGCAAGCGGTCTTTGCCTATCACAGTAGAGGGAGAATCTGCGGATCAAAAGGCATCAGATCTTCAGACTTCGTTATCTGAACATTTCAGAGGGGAGTCGGTTGACAGCTTATCTGATTTGCCTGATGTTTGATTGACTTCATCATCTATTTGTTCTTTATTCTCCTTTTCATATTCTTTTCCTGTTGATAGTTTTTGCCAATCACATATGTTGGGCACAGAAAGAAAAACGAGCTGTTGTAATTTTGAGGGTTGATGGGGCTGGAACTCAGAAATGTCCCATGGATTTTAATGTTGTTGTAAGATAAGCCATTCCTGTAATCATTGTTGGTCTGCAATGAGAAATAGAAGGTGGTGCTGTTTCATGGTTTTCGCTTGTTGACATTTCTTATATGGTCCTCAGTTTAGATGAAAATCTGGAGTTTCTTTCCTATGTTTCGAGTTCTCTTCGTTCTCTTCATTATTCATGCTCAGACCGCAACTTAGCCGTAGTTGGATCTCCCTCAAAAGAAGAATGGTCCCTGTACTGAAAGAAGCTTGTGCATGTCTGGAATTTTTGGAACTCCGAGCACTTTGCCGGTTTTTTGTGAAAGGTAACAGGGTGTTGGACAGCTAAACAAAAGAATATTAACGGTTCAAAAACCAGGCTTACGTTAAGTAGATCCAAACTTTGGAAGACAAGGGCCAGATCCGTTAAAAAATCAGTAAGTAATTAAGTTCTAAACTATGGTGAGACTCCTGACTTGAACACACAAAATTAGAGTGATGGACTACCTAAAATTGGTGTGGAAAATATTTGGGACCAAAGAGCAGCAACTTACAGGAGATTCAATATGAACTTTGACTTTTCGATTTAATTTACTGTTGATGTGGGCAAACAAACAAATGTCTTCATGGAAGCAAGTTGCATCATTGAATTAGCTTACATAGTACGGCTGGGCACATTATCTTATGCACAATGTAAAGCCTTTTGTGAGCTAATCAAGGCTGATAAATGTTTGCCCACACCAGCTAATTGGTCTTAGGGTTTGGGGTGGTATAATGCCGATCATGTTGTTGGTGATGCTTGCTTACCTTATAATAGGGCAGAGAAAACAAGCCATTTTAATTTTTCAGTTTGAGACCGAAATATGATTATGTTCATAGGGTTTTAGCTGTCAAGTTACCTACAATCCAACTAGTGTGCTAAACAATTATACCATTATATAGGGTTTGCTGGCTTTGATGCTGGCTTGATGTTGCAGGGAAGGAGGGCCAAACAAGTTCTGAAACAAACTCTATGTTGCATCAAGCTAGTGCATCAGAGGATGGTATCAGTGCATATTGAAGCAAATATGGTGCGCACACAACTGGAACAAGTTTACATAAATATGGAACAGCCATAGTGCAAGTGCATCTCTTTTCCTTTCTATATGCGGGATTGAGTCCCAATCAATCTTTCACTATCTTCCAGAAGTAATTCGATCCAAAGGTTTGGTTTCCTTCTTTGGTCAAGCCAAGGATCACAACATCAAGTGAACGCTCTTTTGGATTGCAATGTCAAGAGACACCTTTATTGGCTCATGAAGTCTTTAGGCACGCTAGAGGATAACACATATCAAGAGATAACAACTCTTGGATCTTGTAAGAGATTCTTTACAATTTAAGGGCGGATTACCAGGTGTTGGAATGGAATCACCCGCACAAAGCTTCAAATTCTTTGAATAACTCTGGTTGGGAGACACTTAGAATCACAGCCTTGAGCTTGTGGATGGGACCTACAAGCTCGGTGCAATCCTCCTCACTTTCTTCTTCTCCTCAACTCCAAGGCTGCTAGGGATTACTTCACCATGATCTCCTAGCAGGAAGGGACCCTATACAGAGTGTAAAAGAGATCTCTCTCACTCTTGCACCAATCTCTATCAACTCCTCTGTGATTTTTACTGAATAAAAAATATATAAACTATATTTCTCTGTAAAATAGCTTCTATAAGAAACGAGGGAAGACTTGATTTTCATTAAAAAATCCTCTCTCTTTTTTTCGGATTTATGACTCAACAGTTGCGACAAAATCTATTTTTATGAAAAATAATCAAAAAATTAACTATCGGCAAAACTCAATGATGTTGAGCTTTGCATAACCCGTTTCAATAAAACTCTTCAACAAACACAACTGACTTTTAGTAATAAGCATCTCTATTTCCATGAACTTGGCTTGATGACTTATGGATGGCATCTCTTTTATAAGGAAGGATAACCCTACATATTATAATGATAATATATATTACATCTTTATTCTTAATGTAAATAAAAATGATTACAATTATCTAATCATTATTATATGACAGTGATGGTTACCATATTATATAACCAGAATAATTTTTATTATCTTACATCTATACTATGTAGTTAAGCCAAGAGGAGAGAGAAGATCAGAAGGTTTGAGGAAATCTTCTTACATTTTGATCAAAAATTCAGAAAAAAGGAGAAAATTCTTAGCTTCTCTATACAATTAGGGTATCGGCTCACCTTCTCTCTCATCCCATCTTTTAATTGGAAAGTGCTATCTTCCTAAAAGGCATCTCTTCTTCCTTTTCTATGCTTATAAAAAGTAGGGAGATGGGGGGTGGGTGGGTTAATTTAACCACCGCCAAAAGTAAAAATAATATAATTCTTTCAAAGATATAAAACATGCTGACTAAAATTAGTCCTCATATTAAAGTATATTGATATGCTAGGGATATGTTAAAACAAAATCAAACAATTGCTTTTAAGTGATTGAAAATATGATAGTAGATTGTATATGTTGCCTACAAATGATAAAACTACTTCTTTAATGATTGGAGATGGTTTTGAGGATGTTCATGGTCATGACATAATTATCAAAAAGTAAAGTGTGGAGTTGGAAAGGATATGCGAAACATGTTTGTGTTTTATGCCACTTCAACATCCTTTCTATTTCCATTTGGTGATGGGGGATGGAGGCCAGGAACTATAATAATTTTTGTAGGCATGACAAAGTTTCTATTCAAGAGTTTTATGTATATAGATTGCAATTAATATCAATAGCATGAACAAAAGTTGCTTTTATAATTTAGATGATAGTTTCAGTAGCATGTGGTCAAAAATATGTAACAATTGAGATGGAACACTTGCATTAGATTTAAAGTGATTGAAAGCAAGATAGTGAGTTTTGCGAATTATGTGATAATTTGTAGGATGCCATACTGATTGGTGCTTGCATTGCTGGATTTTGTTGGCAAATAGTGGATTTTGCCATCGTCATTGCAGAGGACCCATGGATATGTACAAGAACTAACAAGACCTAATAGCCATCTATAGGTGGGCTGGTCAACCAAACTTTTTTATTACATTTATATGCAATCCTAGGTGGCCTGCTATAGCAGATGCACTAAAAAAATTTTGAGGTCTCAAAATTGAAGATTGGCATTGTAATAAGGGTTTTCAAGTTGAAGTTCAAAGAGCTTATGAAGGTTTTAAATCATAAGAAGTTACCTTTAGAAAAGTTATTGCATGTAGAATTTAAGATCTTTTTAATTTGTTAGGTTTTGATATTAAGCTAATATTTTAGTTCTGTATGATATTCATGTTACTGAGTTCTAAAAATGATGACTTCCACATACCATATCTTGATAAAGATGTCAAATTATGATAAATCAAAACCAGTGAAAGACTTGGATGTGATTGTTAGTGTAAAGATCTCAAATAAACATTTGCATCCTCAAGCCTATGAAAATGCCTTTTTTATAAAAAAAAATAGTAGAATGCATGGATAGCTCATACAATTATAGTATGAATACATCCAAAAAGATCGGAAAAAAGAGTCTCCTAAAATATCCGAGAAATGTCCCCTATAATTGTCCATACAACCTTCCTAGCATGCTCAATCATGTACAAAGTGATAAGATCGTGATATTATCATTAAAGCACCGTGTTCATTTGTTTAGTTCTGACTTCTTAAAATAATTAAAAATACGTAGAAAGTAATGAGTCGGATCGAATCCATAAAGAAAGCAGTGCTTTGATTTGAAATTTTTAATTTTTGTAAAAGAAAACAAAAGAGTTTGAAAACAGAATTAAAGTCAAAAAATAGAATTAAAAATTATAATAAAAATAAATAATAAAAATTTAAATTGCATAAAAAAAAATTTTAGGTACTAAGATCTACTACCTAGATCTTAGTATCTACTTGCAATAAAATAAAATTAACTTTTAATAAAAGTAAAGGACTAAAATTTAAATAGTAAAAAAATAAAATTTACATTAATTTAAAGTTTAGAATTTAAATATATATAATTTTAAAAAAATAAAAAATAAAAGCAAACGATCTTGATTTTAAATCGACATTGGTGTTGAGATCGTATAGAAGACTAGCTCTTCCTCTTGGTACTATCTGCCTCGAAGCAACCATCAATCTCAAGCATGGCTCTATCCTATACCATCATCTTTCCTTGACCGAAGACAATGAACTCTAAAGGCCTGGGCTCCTTTAAATAGAGTGGAGAGAGAGCTGGCATGAAGAATCCTGATGAAAACCAATTTAAAACTCCTAAAATCGAGTAAAATAGGGCTTTGTTTTGTTAATGCAAAGCTCTGATCCATCCTGGCCATGAGATTGTGATCAAATGGCTCAAAAATCATCCAAAGACTATTATAAAAGCTTTGATCAAGTCGGATTGAACATGGATCGTCGGATCGTGCTCATCAGGTGAATCTGGGCCCTTGGATCGTGCTAAAATTTGCTCTGGAATCCTTCTTTTAGTTAGATATCTTTTTAGCCATTCGATCATGTTGATAGAAGAAATCTGGCCATTAGATCGCGTTGAGGAGGGCTCAGAACCATTGGATGGTGCAACAATTATAGTTGGACTCCTAATAAAAATAGGAAATAGCTTTAACCATTAGATCTAGATTGCACAAGAGCTAGACCATCTGATCACACCTTTACTATGCTGGTAGACCGCGTGGATTGAGCTTGTTGAAGATCTGGATGAATCAGTGCTTGACACACTAGTTGAAATAACCTTTTTGCCCCATATACCGCATGATATATTTGGTGGACCTGTTAAGGATCCACGGTGCACCGAACACTGTTGCAGTCCATTATGGACCGCATGGTTTTGACATGATTCTAACATTAGTTGGAGGAAAGTGGGCTGCGGAGTGGGCCAGGCTTGTAAGCAGGCCAGACTTGTAGGCGCACTGGCTTAATAGGCTTGGCTAGGCGTGCTGGTATGGTAGGCTGGGTTGGGCACGCTAGCTAAGCTGGCTCAACTTAACCAATTTTTATTTTTTATTTTTATTATTTTTTCTTTAAAACTTTGTATCAGATTCGTTTTAAGTCGAATTTGCTCCAAATTTATGTTATTTTGATAAAAAAATAAGTTCTTTTCATCTATGAATATTTTTTCTAAAATAGATAAATAAAAATATTATTTTTTTAAAAAATAAAAATAAATTAATTTATAAATTAATATTTTTATTGATATTTTTATGATAATTATTACACCCTCCAACTTAAGTTTTGCTTGTCCTCGAGTAAAAAAAGAATTTAGTTTTAGATACCTTTTAAGCTATAGA
This sequence comes from Cocos nucifera, assembly GCA_006176705.1. NCBI lineage: Eukaryota > Viridiplantae > Streptophyta > Magnoliopsida > Arecales > Arecaceae > Cocos > Cocos nucifera. The sequence goes on along the minus strand of QRFJ01000896.1, from coordinate 539,799 downwards.
GTTTCGAATTTTATTTGAGTAATTTTAAAATGGCCATTGATGTTCAGTAGAGAGTAAGTGAGATATGTTATTAGAGTATTAGCATTTAGCAATATAAAAATTAAGTAAAAAGTATTTAATTTTTCTAAATTTTTTCTAAATTATCCTATCTTTATCTCTAAATCATCTAAACTTTCATATGGGTAAGTATATTATTACTTTCATCCTTCATTTATTAATTTTTTTATTTATATTATTTATTTTTTGATGCGAATATCATTGCTTACTTAGGCAACAGAATTCGATTACTAGATAAAAAATTAATATATATTTTTTTAATATTATACCACTATTTAGTGTCTTAATCTCTTGAGCTTTCTATTTGATCCATGTAGCGAGTCTTGGGCCAATAACTTTCAAACTAGTTGACTTTAGGATATTAGATATAAAATACCCCTTAGGTTTAATAGCTTAAATCAAATAGACTATGAATTAAGACTAGTTTCACAATGAGCTTCTTTAATTTGTCTTTTCTATCTTTTGATGCGAAACTCAATGCTTGCTTAGGCAAAGAGATCCGGTTATTCAATGAGAAGTACTTGAAAACTATTTTATTTTATTTTTTTATAAAAAATATATAATTACTCTATACAAGACCATAAAATGTAGACTCTTCTTTCATGCTGGTAGAAAAATTTAGAAATACTTTAAAAAAATATTTATATTCTAGACTTAACTCTTTATTAGATTTTCTTAATACTTGATCCCTCAATATCTCACAAATTTTTTAATTTGTGCATTATTTTTTTTAAAAAAGTACTTGATTCAACTCAATTCTTAAGCATAATCGACTGTCTAAATGCTAAATACTAACTTCTTCGAGGACTTTAAAAATTTTTAAAATTTTTATTATTCTTTCCCCAACTTAATCGATATTATTCTCAATGAAAAAAAAATAAAGAATATAATAAAGAATAAGAAAAAATACATCTAACTCAATATGTTTGTGGTCTAGTATGGATCTTTAAAAATTTAGCTCTCTCTCCAACTTATTCAACATAGGCCTAAAAAAAAAATAAACTAAAAAAATAAATTAAATATAAGAAAACTAAATAGTGGATTGTCTCCTAACAAGCACTAAGTTTACCATCTTCAACTAGATACAATATAGCTTTCCTATCCTATATCAAATATTGGATTCACAAATTTCAATAATTTTGAATTGCTAATCTCAGAAAGATACTTTATGATCCCTTTATTGATATATCCATTGTTAATTATGAAAAAATAATTTGTGACCTCAATCTCAGATTCTTGTTTATTAAGAATTTTTCTTATTTATTCTTCTAAAATGCTCATGAATTGAGTTTATGGATTAGGAGTTAAATTCAATGTAATGGATACTAGGAGGATGACTAAAGGCGGCTTCAGTTTAGGGATAAATTAATATGATCTTGTTTAAACACTTTTATTGGCTCTTCATTGCATGTTTCTTAGTTTTTGTAAGAAGAATCAACTTCTAGGGCTGAAGAAAATAGAACTTTAGGTTTATAGATTTTGGATAATTCATTTATTCTCTTCTTTCTTTTATTTATCTCACTTATATTGGAACCAGCATCAATACTAGTTTCGAACTTAGGTTCTTTTATGTGGTTAGTTTCAGTACTATCTTCTATTTCTATATTTATATTTTGACTAGCATCAGTACTAGCCTCTCTCACCTAGTCTTGGTATGCATCCTTAAGAATCCTATCAGTTTTAAGTTCAAAAATTATTTTGGTATTCTCTAATTGGGGATTCTTAAATGGGACATTGGATAGATAATTAGATTTAGATGATTGGTAGATATTATATGGGTTGTTTATAGAATTTGCTATCGATTGGCTCGATAATTGATCTAGTTCTCTCTTCGTGCTAAACTAAGCTAATTATCCTATTTGTACTTCTAGTCTGATGATGAATTGTTATTGAGTCAGAATCAATTATTGTAGTTGATTAAATCTATTATCAGCTAGATTGATTTATTGAGGAGGTGGGTATGATAGCTGATTATAATATGGTAGCTGGATAGACTGACTAGGTTAATCTCTATTATACGTATAGGTTTGGTATTAGAGCTTATTTTGATAATTTTGTACTGATAAAATTTAGATCTGAGCCTAAGTCTATTGAGATGTCCAAGAAAAATTAGGATGGTTCCTCCAATCTGGATTATATATATTTAAAAATGGATCATTAACCAACTTGGAGTAGTTTTGTATAGCTTTGACTTATTCTTAGATAAAAGATGAAAACTATATAGCCATGGAACATCCACTCACATAATGGACTGGACTAGTATAGATAGAATAAATCTCCTGATAAATAAAAGGTAATGTGAATTGTACAGGAGATTATTGACCTAGGGTTAGGAATTGATCTAATTTCTGAGCAAGAAGATTGATTTTATTTATTAGGTTTAAGTCAGCTTTAGAACTAGATTATGGATATTTGAAATTATAGATTTTCACCTTCTTTTAATAAAAAGATAATGAAGCATGGTTAACTGAGTTTTCACTCAAGATTTCAAATAAGGTATAGGCTTCATCCTCACTTTTGCTCATGAATGCACCTCCATAAGATACATTTACCATTTATCTAGATTGATCTTCTAAATTCTTATAAAAAGTTTGAATTATTTGTCACTTAAATAGATCATAGTGTGGGCATTTTTTAAGAAGTTTCTTAAGTCTCTCCCATGACTCATGAATTTATTCTCTTAGAAGCTGAGTAAATTTAGTAATGGCTCACCTTATGGTGTTGGTTCGACCTATGGGATAAATTTTTTTAAAAAATTCATGTTATAATTCAGTCCAAATTTTGATTAGTCTCCCTATTATACTAAGCCAGTACTTGACTTTATCTTTTAAGAAAAAAAGAAATAAGATTAGTCTAAGGGCATCATCAATCAAATTTTGAATCTTCACCATAGAATAAATTTTTAAGAATTCATCCAAATGCTTATAAGGATCTTCATTGGTGTTCCCATAGAAGGATAGAAGCATCTGAATTGTGATCGGCTTGATCTCATAATATACTGCAGGAATATCAAGTGGATACAAGTTGATGGATTATAGGTGAAAGAAATAAAATATTTCTTCATCTATCTAGATAATTTTCTAAGATTTCTAGCCATTTAATTTATCAGATTTAATATGAATCAATCATTCAATTTCATGATTGGGTTCAACTAGGTCAGAAAAAGCGATCTCCTACTGTGCATGTATTAGTGCAACCCTAATATGTAGGTCAAAATTTTTTAGATTTTTTTATTATTTTATTATAAATTTTTTTATAATTTTTTATGATTTTATTTATTTTATTATTATTTTTAATTTAATTTTATTTTATTTTTATTTTTTAGAGGAGAAAAGAAGAAGAAAGAGAGAAGAATTCTAAAGAAGAGATTCTAAGGAGTCTTAGAGCTAAGAAGAGAAAGAAGAATTAGGTTTGATTATGTTTCATATTTTAATTAGCAATCAAATTAGATAAATAATCCTGACTAAGGATTATTCTAGATTTAGATAGCTTCTAACTGCTAAGATCATCTTCAAGCCCTCCAATTAAAGGATCAACTATTTAACTAGCCAGATAAGTGTAAGATCGGTGGAAGTCCTTCCGTTGCTTTTTTTTAGACATCAATTATCTTGGTCAGGTAAGTTAATGGAATCAATTAAATAACCCTCTTTCTTCGGGATGCAGTTTCTGAATCATTTGTCTTAGACACCAGTTAAATTAACTAACCCTAACTCGATCTAACTCTTAGGGTTTTTTATTGAGCTCGAGTTTCTAGGACCAATGTCTAATTGATTTTAAAATTAAAGGCTTAGGTCAATGTGGGATGCTAGTTGGTTGTTTGTGGGCCAAGAAAGGATGATCAAATTTCTACCTTATCTTGTTTAATTGGATGTTGTCCTTAAATTAATTTAAAGATGAATATGCATAATCACATTCAAATAAAGGGTATGCAACTAAATCAGATGCATGAAATTAATTGAACTTGAGAGACTTACCTTATCTCCAGCGATCACTAAATAAAAATAAAAATAAAACTAATATGATGGATGCACTAAGCAATTAGGATTTCTACTCCTATCATGAAGCTTTTAATTAGATTTAAGTAAATATTTCTTAAATTAATTTAAAAATAAAGTAAATAATATTAAAAAGAAAATAAGTTTAGGATTAGCATTGATCTCATCAAATAAGATTAGATGCTTTCTTCCTTCATTTTTCTCTTTTTGTTTTGCTCTTTTTCTTCTCTTTTTTCTATAATATAAACAAGAAAAAAATAGTAAATAAAAAAATTATTATTTATAATTTATTTATAAAAAATCAAAAAGATAAAAGACTTTTATGCCCGTTTCTTCTCCGATAATGGTGCCAAAAACTTGATAAGACCATAATGTTGTTGTTAAGATATCATGTTTATCAGTTTAATTTTAATTTTTTAAAATAATTAAAAATATATAAAAAATAATGAGTTAGGTCGAATCCATAGGAAAGGCAATGCTTTGATTTGAAATCTTTAATTTTTATAAAAAAAGTTTAAAAATAAAATTAACATCAAAAAATAAAATTTAAAATTATAATAAAATAAATAATAAAAATTTAAATTGCATGAAAATAAATTTTGGGTATTAAGATCTACTACCTAGATCTTAGCATCTACTTGCAATAAAATAAAATTAACTTGCAATAAAAGTAAATGACTAAAATTTAAATAGTAGAAAAATAAGATTTGCATTAATTTAAAGTTTAGAATTTAAATACATGAAATTTAAAAAGAATAAAAAAAATAAAAACTATAAGCAGGCGATTTTGATCTTGGATCGACATTGGCATTGAGATGATGTAGAAGATCGGCTCTTTCTCTCGGCACCATCTGCCTTGAAGCAACCATCAATCCCAAGCATAGCTCTATCCTATACCATCATCTTCTTTTGATCGAAGACAATGAACTCTAGAGACCTAGGCTTCTTTAAATAGAGTGGAGAAAGAGAGTTGTCATGAAGAATCCTGATGAAAACCAATTTAAAACTCCTGAAATCGAGTAAAATAGAGCTTTGTTCTGTTAATGCAAAGCTCTGATCCTTTTTGGCCATGAGATCGTGATCAAATGGCTCAAAAATCATCCAAAAACCATTATAAAAGGTTTGATTAGGTCGGATTGAATGTAGACCATTGGATCGTCCTCATCAGGTGAATTTGGACTCCTAGATTGTGCTAAAATTTGCTCTAAAATCCTTCTTTCAGTCGGATACCTTCTCAGCCATCCGATCGTATTGATGGAAGAAATCTAGCCATTAGATCGCATTGAGGAGGTCTTGGAACCATCGGATGGTGCAACAATTATGGTTGGACTCCTAATCAAAATAGAAAATGGTTTTAATCATTGGATTTGGACCGTAAGAGAGCTAGATCGTCTGATCGTGCCTTTACTGGTAGACCACGTCTACCGGGCTTGCTGAAGACCTGGATGAATTAGTGCCTGACATGCTAGCTGAAATTATCTTTTTGCCCTATGCACCATATGATATTTTTGGTGGACCTATTAAGGGTCCATGGTGTGCCGAACACAGTTGCGGTCCACTATGGACCGCATGGTTTTTGACATCATTCTGACATTAGTTGGGGGAGGGAAGTGGGCTACAAAGTGGGTTGGGCTTGTAGGTAGGCTGGACTTGTAGGCACGTCGGCTTAGTAGGCTTGGCTGTGCGTGCTGGCTTGGCAGGTTGGACTGGGTGCGTCGGTTGAGCCGATTTTTATTTTTTTATTTTTATTATTTTTTCTTTAAAACTTCGTACCAGATCCATTTTAAGTCGGATTTGCTCCAAATTTACTTCATGTTGACTAGAAAAATAAGCTCTTTTCATCTATGAATATTTTTTCTAAAATAGATAAATCAAAATATTAATTTAATAAAGATAAAGATAAATTAACTTATAAATTAATGCTTTTATTGGTGTTTTTATGGTAATTATTAGGAAGCCACCCAAAATGGTCCATACAATCTTCCTAGATGCTCGTCAAATACCAAATATCATGAAGAATAGGATGCGCATTCACTCCGAATGAGTGCTGTCGAAGCCAAGCGATCACGGTAGCTGAATCCCCCTTCACCACCAACCATTCTGCTTTGACTCTTAATCTGGTGAAAATAATGCAAGCCTAGGCTGCTTGCAGCTCAACCGATAGAATTATGCTCCCAATAAGGTGGTGCCCACCCATAGCTGCACAAATCTCAAATTGGGACCATAAATTACAAATCATACGCCCCCTCTGCCGCCTCTGATGCTGCTATCAAAATTGATCTTAAGGAATCTGAGGGGTGGGGGCTCCCAAGTAATGAATACAACCCAAGTTGCTGCTGAGGTAGTCGGGGGCTCCCAGATGTCCTAGATAGCCAAGGTCAAACCATACGATAAGCAGCCCATGAAATCCGCAATTTGAATCGTCGCTCTCTCAAGGGTAAATTTAGCCGACTGCCATGTCACCTCGAAGACCTCCCTATTCCTGACTAGCGAAATATGATAAGCAATATAAGCATGGCTCGAATCCCCATAGCTCTGGATGAGTCGGCTTCCACACTCCTCTAGAGAACCTCCAAGAAATATTGGGTTGGCTCAGTAGGAGGAGCCAAGACCATTACAGGTAGACCCGTGATCTCCTAAACCTACTGCGCTCTGGGACAAGTAAAGAGAACATGGTCCATAGTCCCCTTCTTCCTATTGCAACTAGGGCACATCGACACAATATACATCTCTCTGGCACTCAAAATGGCACTAGTCAGAAGACAATGCCACACCACCTTCATAGGAACAGGCTAACCCTCGGGTGTATTGGCAACCTCCAAAGCCAGGCCCCCTCAACCCTCGGGTGTTATTAGACTACGATACATGGATCATATGGTGCTCTTAATCCCAGCGTTCCATGCATGGTATATAGGTTTGCAGTACAATATATCCTAAAAATCTTTGCTGCCAAGACAATAGTTGATGAAAAGACTATGTGACATATTGGTTTAGGAATAATAAACAAACAACTAATATATATGCATGTAGAATGGCATGCTACTCGGAGTAGATTAAATGTGCCAACCCAATATCCAAAAGAAATACTAATTAGATCAAGCAAAAATAATGAAAGAAAAATTTGGAGACAGAAATAAATTACTCAAAAGAAAAGAAGAGCCAAAATAATAGTTTTACTCCCTTTCACCAACACATCTTGCAAAAAAAAAAAAAAAAAAAAAAAAAGCTTCTAACTCCAACTCACATAACTCTTGCCCCCGCTTAACAAAACTATACTCTCTCTCCTACTGAAAAACAAAACCACCAGTACCCCCTACTAAAAGATAAAAACATCACTATCTATCTCAAACTAAATAACAAACTCTAATATATTGGGCCTAAGACTCAACCTAACTAACATAGACTAGCATAAAAGATAGAAAATATATTTAATTTATTTTAATGATGAGTTAGAGTTTGTGATGACTCGAACACTCTCCTTTGTTATGAACTCCATGCCAACAACATGGAGGTTGTTATGCAAAGCTTCAAAGCGCTTGATGACTGGGTGAAAATATCTATTAACTGATCCTTCGAAATTCTTCAATACATTCTTTTTTTAAAATTTAAATTTATTGTTCCAATTCTATTTTTTATTTTTGCTATCAAGAAAATAAAACATCTTTTTTTTTAGGGGGGGATATAGTCAAAATTAATAAGAATATTTTTTAATTCCACTAATGTAGATTTTTAGGCCATCAAAAATAGCAAGTATATAAGAACTAAACTTCTTCAAACCACAAACTACTGGACTAAGCTATTTATTTTTCATCATAATAAGAATTGGAATCAAACATATATCAAGCTCATCAAATAATTTCTTCTTTTAAGAAAATACTAGGAGATTGTAAGATTATCTTGTTTGAATTTAAACTACTAGTCTCATTCTCCAAAAATTGAACTTGAGCTTCATCAGACTTTAAGTGAATATCAGCAAAAATATCCTTTGATTTTTTTTTTTTTGACTCTTCTATATCTTGAATATGCAAATGGTTATCTTCATCCATATTAGTTTTGAGAATATACATGCTTTGATCCTCTACCCTCCTAGCACTTTTGTATTATTAGGAGTTTCTTGTCATTACTGGATCTGTCGTGTTCACGATCTTCTAAAAAGCTTGTTTGGATAAATAATATATATTTTTTTATGAAAAAGAAAGGATGGTTCACTTGGTATTTTAATATAAAATAGATTTAGTATTTACAAATGGGCTCATTTTTTATCCCAACATTGATGACGAGGGCTCGTCAGCATTCTGCAAAACCTTTAGCCCAAAAGGTGGGTGGAGCCACCGATGTTGCATCGTTACAAAGGCAAGGGGGTTCACATTTAAAAGGACCAAAAACCAACATTGAGGACGTGGTCACATCAAAGTTCCCCAGCAAGGAATGTGCCTGCTATAAAGGCCAAAAAACAAAATGAAGTTGCAGCCTCTAGCAAGTTGTTTTTCTTTTTTTTTTTTTCAAATTTCTAGAAGTCGGTGAGAGGCCCTGAATCTTCTAAGGCCTTCCAGCATCACCAAGATTGCGGCTTGACTCTTCTTTATGTTGGTTGACATCCAGCTTTGGAGCAGAAAAATAATGCGATATGGATGATAGAAATAGGAGACATCACTTCTCTTTTAAAAATTCTGCTGTTCCTCTCTAACCACAAGCACTAGTTAATGGTAACAAATAAATAATCTTTTGCAAGTTTGTTTATCTTGTCTGACATAGTTTTTCTCTAGGTAGACCGAAGATCTTCAATGGAATGGGGGATCGGAGAGAGAAATAATGCTTCTGAAAGCTGAGCCCAGACTAAACAAGTGAAAGAACATTCTGCAAAGAGATGTTTTGCTGTTTCCTTAGCCTTCGCACACATGATGCACCCAGCTAATCCTTGCAACTTTTTCTTTTAAAACCTCTCCCATTAAAATTCTGTTGTGGAATGCTAACTAGTTGAAAATTTTTATTTTCTCTAGTAGTGAAAGTTTCCATATAATTTTTGTAAAGAAGGATGTAACCCCTATATGACAAAGAAAATTGTAACTATTTCTAAGTGAGAATTTCTTTGACGGACACCATCTCCACTCAATCCTATCATCTTCAGTTCATAGGGTTGAAGAGTTTAACATCTTCTTTAAGCCTAGGGAATCAATTTCCCCTCTTGGGCTCAGGGCATAGAAAACTTTGCTCCTCTCTAGCTATAGTCTAAATATGCTAGCCACCAAAGCTTGAGGTTGTTTAGAAAAAATGAACAGAGATGGGAAAAGGTCCTTGAGAGGTTCCTTGCTGATCTATAAGTCATGCCAAAATGGAGAGCCGTAGCCATTTCCGAAGCTTACATATGTACTGCTATAGAATTAGTGACTAGTTTTGAAGATATTTTTCCATATGTATGAGATGTAGCTCAGTCGGTCATAGGAAACCTGACTCGTTGGCTTGTTCCTAAAATATATTCTGCTCACTAGTTGTGTCCATGGCGGGCTCCTAATGATATCTCCACCACCACTTCGTGAGTAAACATTGGTTAAGAAGATGGAGGTTTGTAATGCCAAAACCTCTGTAAGCCTTTGGATGACAAACTTGCTCCTGGCTGATCAAGCTAAGTTTTCTACAATTCGGGTTACTCCCTCCCCATAATCTCCTTCTTTCTTTGTCAATTCTTTCCACCACCAATGACGGTAGCAGCATCGAACTCATCCAGTATATGGGGATGGCTCTCAAGATGGAGTTGATTATAGTTAGTCAACCGGCAAGTGTTAGGACCTTGCCTTTCCAAGTTAAAAGTTTTTTTCTCGATCTTTTCTTTAATGAAGCGCTAATCAGTTTGCTATGGTGTAGAGCATATCCAAGATATTTGATTGGGAAATTAGCTTCCATACACCCCATGAGGTCTGCAAAACTCTTCAAAGCAATCGTCAAAATTTATCTTAAGACTCGGGAGCATCTCAAAAGAGTAGATTATGAACTTCAGGTTTGTTGCATGATATCTGCTTGCATTGCTGAGGATAAGTGTATCATCCGCAAATTAAATACTAGAGATTCCTCCCGTGATGTTCTTTAGACCAGTACCTAATTAGATTAACTTGTTCTTTGTAGCAGTAAACAATATCCGATCCAATACATTTACCACCAACATAAAGAGGAGGGGAGATAATTGATCGCCTTGCTTGTAGGTTCAACATTAATTAGCAGCACCATTTTGCTAGATTTCAGGATATCTGCAATCCGCTTGCGCCATTTTTGTCCAAAGCCCCAGATCTTGAGAAGAGAAATAAGGAAGGACCAGCCAACATTATCGAAAGCCTTCTCGAAGTCTATTTGGAATTTGAGATCTTTTTGCCTATGCTTTTTACGATATGAGATGATTTCTATTGCTATGATGAAGCTATCATTGATCTGATGAATGCCGATTAGGCTTGTGAAACCAATGAGTCCATGATCTTAGATAGCCTGATGGATAATGCCTTGGTGAAAATCTTTAATACTCCATTGATTAAACTTATCAGTCTGAAGTCTTGAACCTTGATGCTCTCCTTTTTTTTTTTTTTTTTTGGTATCAACAATTCACTTGATGAATTATAAAAAACAATTCAAATGCTTACTCGCCACATAGAGAATTACTGGAAGCTCTTTAACGATGTGAAGCTATAGCCACAAATACACAAACAACCAATGTCCAAGCCTATAACATTAATACCATATAGAATGATATGATACATGGGCGAGATCAATTAAACTAGCCCAAGATTTAAAATAAACACCAATGAAATCAAGCAAAATAATGGAAATAAAAATTTAGAGAGTGAAATAAATTATTCAAAAGAAAAAGAGGGCTAAAAATAATGGTTTTATCTTTCATAGAGAAGCCCAAAATCTTTGAACTCCAAATCGCCAATCTCTCTCCTCCTTTCTCCCACTAAAAGACAAAGGCATCAACATCTCCCACTCACAAACGAAAATATCATTATCTCTCTCCAACAAAATAACAAAAACTAAATGTACCAAAAAAAAAAAACAAATTCTAATATATATTTAGTCTAAGGCTAACCTAACTAATATAGGCCAACATAAAAAAAGATAAAAATAAAATATTTAATTTATTTTAGTGACGAGTTATGGTTTTGGTGGCTCCAACAATGTAATACGGTTGCTATCAAAGTTGATAACCATTGGATTGTGCTATAAAATATAGATTTAGTGACAAAATATGATGCTCATATAATTTTTAAAATTTGTGCCTAGACAAAACTTTTAAAATAGTTATACAAGTATATGGACAAAGGTCTTGATAGGTCAGTAGTAGTTATTAAGGGTAACAACATCATGGAAGGAGATGGAGAAAATTATCACCACAAGGTCAAGAATGAGATAAAAAATATATTTAGATTGTCGACATGTGTCCTCTATTGAAGCATAGTAAAGAACCATTGAATTCAGTCTGCATGGACATCTTCCTCCAATTTAAAGACTTCAGTATCATTTGTCCAATCAATAATTTATAACTTTTAGTAACAATAATGATTTTACTAACCTCACTACAAGATCGAAGGTTAAGCAATCATGTTGATTGAATGCTTGAAACTAATCATCTTTATTAAGATGCTCATGCATTAACATATTCATAGTTCTCCAAAAATTATGTTTGGAATATTGGTGTCAAAAAAATATGGATAGAATGAAAGTTAGGATATCAATAGGGAGGTTGTATTATGCATTGCTTACAATTGGAGAGTGTTTCTACCTTTGCATGTTGTTATCTAAGTTCAAGGTGGAACTAGATAAAAAGTTTAAACAATGATTGATGGGGTTCCTTTTCCAATGTTTAAAGCTTCTTGTAGTATTTTGGGATTACTTGAAGATAACAATGATTGACCTGAAGTCTTGGCAAAAGCATTTATTTAGGCCACCAGCTCCAAATAAGTGTTGCCCTGATGAACAACCCAAGAGGATGTTAGATGTATGCCCTAGAAATCAGATTGGCTAACACTTGTAATACACTACTAAGAGTAATTTTATAATTTTGATTATAAATTAATAAAAAGATTATTTTCTATCATAGTGTGTATTTAAAGTGTATGTGATATATCCTTTGAGTTAATGTTAATGACAATTGATATTTTCAAAGTAGGAGTGCTGCATATTCGTTCTTAATCAGAAATCAGAACTTATTTTTCTACAAAACCTTAGATCCTGAAATCCTAGAATTTTGATACATATTTTTTTTTTAATTTATGAATCTAAAATTAATTAAGAATTAAGATTATGAAACTAATTAGAACTAAAATTATGATTTTTTAGATCTAAGATATTTTCATAAAATTAGGTTCGGACTTGGATAGCTCAATTAGGTCTAGCGGTTGATCAAACTGAATCAAGAGTTGGTTAGGTAGGATCAAGAGTGCTTAGAATTGATCAGCTCAATAGTTGTAAGTCTGGGTTAAGGTCGACTCACAGCCACATGTGATCGATCCAATTAAGACCTAATTTGGCTCTATGGTTCGAGTCTGGATTGTAGGCTAATCCGCTTAGTTCTGATTCGATAATTTGGTATCTATGGTAAGTTTAGTAGATACGATCGATTGATTTTTAATTGAAAGCTACTCGATCTGAATGCATTCTTATCGAGTTAATGGCATATCCCTTCCACCGATCTCACTTACCTGACCATTTGTGTTAATCCAGTTCTGATTTGAGGTGGCTAACTGTTATGACTGAGTCAAGTCTAAGAGATCTAAATTGAATCTTTCTAAGAAAAGATTAAGTCAATTGGTCTTCTACCATTATAGATGTGTGGGTTCTTTCCGATATTGATTATTTTCGATTGGCTATAGTGGCTCAGTTGCACCAAAAAAATGCAACCACATCTATCAGGCATTGGATGCTATGGGTTAGAGGATGGGTTGGGCTTAATATTTTGGATACGGTGAGGGACCCAATCAAGAATCCAATTCATGCAAATAATGAGTCTGACTTAACTAAGAAGTGAATCAATATTTCGAACACGATGAGATTCATGAATTAGAGACCAGGATTAGGTGCACCATGATTAGAGAATCATTGGATAAGAGTTATCCACTCATCGATTGATCCATCATCAATAATTATTAGATAAGGTGGTAAGCCAGTCGGTGGAACTGCACCATCCACTAGAAATCAATTGATCGTGAAGATTTTTATATCTTTACCCAAGGAGTGTAGGGATCCGAGAAAATAGTGAAAGCCTAATTTATTTAAAAAATAAAATTTTTAAATAAATTAATTAAATCTAATTATAAAATCTAACTAAAAATTTTGATTCTCTATAGAAAAATGTCTGCGTCCAACCCACTAGCGCATATTCTGAACACCCATAGACTGATCGGACCCAACTTCAAGGATTGACTCTAGAATTTTAAAATTATTTTGGATTCTAAGAAGTTGACTCATATGTTGGAACAAGATCCTCCCACTTTACCGGCCCGTCCATCCGCTAATCAGAGAGCATCTCTAGAGAAGTGGATGGATGATGATAACAAAGCAAGGTATTACATGTTAGGCTCGATGTCTGATGAGCTCCAGCACCAACATGAAGATATTAAGACTAATCGCCAAATGTTGGCTCACCTGCAAGAGTTATTTGATGAACAAAGTCATGCAGCCAAATATCAAGTCACTAGAAGACTTTTTAAGACTCAAATACATGATGGACAGTTAGTCTAAGATCATTGTTTGATGATGATTAAGGTCTTAGAAGAGCTTGAGAAGTTCGGTGCCAAGTTGGATAAGGATTTGTAAATTGATATAATTCTACAATCCTTGACTGATACGTATGGATAGTTCATTATGAACTACCATATGCATAAACTACAGAATACTCTAGCAGAACTTATGAATATACTAATTACTACTAACTTTTTATGAAAGATTCTAAAGGCTTAGTACTTACTGTGGAGTGGACTTCTTTCAAGAAAAAATTTTTTGGAAAGAAGAAGAAGTCTGTGAAGAAGCAGAAGATGGATGGTGGAAAGAAGAAGAAGATAGAGCTGAAGAAGAAGGCCGCTAACAAAAGAAAATATTTTTATTACAACATAGACGATCATTGAAAGTGGACCTGCCTCTTGTACCTAGCCAGTCTGAAGAACCAGGAGGAGGCAAGTCCTTCTGGAGGTATGCTCATTATAGAATCTAACCTTATGATTTTTTCTGCATCTAGTTGGGTGCTTGACTCTGATTCTAGTGCTCACTTATTCATCTCTATGTAGGATCTTAAAGATAGTAGGAGGCTGAGGGATGATGAGATGATCCTACATGTCGAAAATGGAGTAAGAGTTGCTGCAGTGGCCATGGAAATCTACCCTTTGTGATTACCATTAGGATTAGATTTAGTTCTTAGAGACTATTTTTATATACCTGCAGCAAGCAAAAATTTAATTTTTATTTCATGTTTAGCACAGAAAGGCTATGTAATTAATTTTTTTAAGGACCATTGTAATATTCTTTATAAAAGAAATAAAATTACAAGTAGTTACCTTATAAATGGTCTCTATCAATTACATATTGATGTTTCTATTTTCAATATCAAGCAAAACATGAATGCCATGGGATTAAAATGACCTAGAGATAATCTAAATGATAGGTATCTATGGCACCTTAGGCTAGGTCATATAATGGAAGACAGGGTTAACAAATTGAAGAAATTCGGGCTATTGAGTCCGTTGACTTTCAAGTCATATCCGATTTATGAATCATGCCTTCATGATAAAATGATCAAGCTTCCTTTTATAGGACATGAGAAAAGGGCCACAGACCTACTTGCCCTAGTATATACTGATGTGTGCGATCCATTTGATGTGCCAACTAGAGACAACTATGTTTACTTCATTACTTTTATTGATGATTTATCTCAGTATGGGTATGTGTATTTGATGTGACATAAATCTGAAGCTTTTAAAAAGTTCAAAGAATTCAGACATGAAGTAAAAAAATAAACTAAAAAATTCATTAAGGTTCTTCGATCAGATCGAAAAGGTGAATACCTTAGTCAAAAAATTTTAGACTATCTTAAGCAAAATGGCATAGTCTCTCAATCGACTCCACCTGTAATACCTCAACTCAATAGAGTTTCAGAACAAAAAAATTGAACCTTATTAGATATGGTCCGATCTATGATGAGCTTTATGGACCTCTCTAAGTTTCTTTGGGGACATAGTCTAATGACCGCTATATATTTACTGAATAGGATTTTCTCTAAAATTATTCCTACCATACCGTATGAGATATGACATGGTAAAAAATCAAGTTTAAGTTATCTCAGAATTTGGGGTTGTCTGGCTCATGTCAAGAGATAATAGGTAGACAAGTTAGAGTACAGATCCTTTAGAGCTCGGTTCATAAGATATCGTAAAGAGTCATTAGGATATTATTTCTATATTTCGAAAGACCATAATGTAATTATGAGTCGACATGCCATCTTCCTTGAAAAATAGTTTATTCAAGATGGTGGCATCGAAAGGTAGATTAGACTCGAGAAGAAAGTCTCCTAAGAGCAACGAGCTAAGGATCCTATGAAACTCAATTAGATTGAGCCAGTCCAATTACTACCTCCTCTACCTCGTAGATCAGAAAGAATTTTTCATCCTCCTGAAAGGTACTTAGGTACTATTTTAGAGGATGTAGAGAAAATATTCCTCATGAAAAATGGAATTCATGGTGATGATCCCAAAACCTATGATAAGATGATATTAGATATCGACTCTGAAAAATAATTAGAGACAATGAAGTCAGAGATTGACTCAATGCGCTCGAACCAACTCTAGACCTTGGTAGATCTACTTGAAGATATAGTACCTATTGGGTATAAATGAATCTATAAGAGAAAGATAGGTACAGATGAAAATATGGAGAAAGGGTATAGTCAGAGTGATGGTATTGACTATCAGGATTCCTTCTCGCCAATAGCCATGCTAAAATCCATCCGCATATTGCTTACTGTTGTAGCCTATTTTGATTATGAAATATGGTAGATAGATATAAAAATGACTTTCTTAAATAGATATCTTGAGGAAGATATTTATATGAAATAATCGCTAGATTTCACATCCAGTGATGCTGATCACAAGGTATGCAAGCTACAAAAATCCATCTATGGACTTAAGCAAGCATCTCGGAGCTGGAATATTCGTTTCAATGATGTGATCAAATCATTTAGATTTATCAAGAATATGGAGGAATCATGTATATTCAAAAAGATCAGTGAAAGTGCTGTTATCTTTCTCGTACTATACGTGGATGATATCCTCATTAAAAATGATATTCTCATGTTGATCATAATTAAAATATGGTTATCAAAAGAGTTCTCTATGAAAAACCTAGGAAAAGCATTTTTTATTCTTGGAATTAAGATCTATAGGGATAAACCGAATAGGATGCTGGATCTCTCACAGAAGATGTACATAGAGGAGGTACTAAAGAGATTTAGTATGAAAAACTTCAAGAGAAGATTGGTGCCCTTCAGACATGGTATTCATCTCTCCAAGAAGATGTGTCCCAACACACCTGAGGAGATTCAACGCATGAGCAAGATTTCTTATGCTTCGATAATAGGGAGCTTCATATACGTCATGCTATGTATACGACCTGATATTATCCATGCTATGAGTGTCACGAGCATATATCAATCAAATCCAGATGAAGAGCACTAGATTTATGTGAAATGTATCTTTAAGTATTTGAGAAGGACTAAGGATATGTTCTTGATTTTTGGTAATGGAGAACTCCAGATCCAGGGTTATACAGACTTAGATTTTATGTCTGATATAAATGATCAAAAGTCGACATCTAGTAGTCTATTTATGTGCAATGGTGGTGCTGTCAGTTGGAAGAGTTTCAAGCAGACTATGATAGTAGATTCTACCATGGAAGTAGAGTACATCGCTGCATCAAAAACTATAGAGGAAGCATTCTGGTACAAAAGATTTATCGCAAAACTTAATGTGATGCCATCAAATACCATCCCTCCATACTGCGACAATAATGACATCATAGCCCTAGCTAAGAAGCTAAGATCTCACCAAAAATCCAAGCACATTGAGCGACGATTCTATCTCATCCATGATTACCTCGAGAAGGATTACATCAAGGTCAAGAGAGTCGACTTTATGGATAATGCGGTAGATCCACTGATGAAGCCTTTAGGCCAACAGAAGATTAAAGCTCATCTTGAAAAAATGAGACTTAGATTTATAGCCAATTGACTTTAGATCAAATGAAAGTTTGTTAGATGTGTGTCCTAGAAGTCAGATTGGCTAACACTTATAATACACTTCTAAGGATAATTTTATAATTTTGACTATAAATTAATAAAAAAATTATTTTCTATCATAATGTGTATTTAAAGTGTATGTGATACATCTTTTGAGTTAATGGTAATGACAATTCATATTTTTAAAGAGTTAAAAATTTAAGACATAAATTTTCATAATTAACTCATAAATTACTTTCAATCGTAGAATCATCATGAGAATGGTGATTGATCTAGAAGGTTGGTGTACGATTGCTTTCTTTAAGTAGATGAGTCTTGAGTCTATGGTGTGGAGATACTAGAGCGAGAGTATAGGTACTCATTAGAGAATGAGGGCACTGAGCATGACCACCTCGAGCATTCATAAGAAAGTCTACCTTCTCGTTGATGACTGGCTCGATGTTGTAGTAGTATGTCTGGTTCTTTGACCTTAGGTACATCGATAATTTATCTTGAGGATGTTGTAGTTTGACTACATCATAATTTGATCTCCTAGCCATTCGAAATTCTAAGATGTATGTTGGCTATAGTACGTTCATTGTAGAAATTGGATTGTACCAATAAGGGATCTATCTACCTTGGTAGATGAGGAGTAGCCCTATGATAATCATGAGAATCGAGTCCATAAGCCTATGACCATGGTAGAGTGAAGATGATAGAAAGAGTTTCTATAAGAGTTTCACATAGGACTTGAATCGAATGATTAATTTATATAATGGATATTGGGTTTGACGAGTTCACCTTAACCCTAATCCTGTCGGCGCTTAAGATAGAAGAATCCAATTACACAAGTAGCTGCACTGAGAGGTTTACTTTCAGTTCTGATGGATTGCCACCATATACTGCTAGGTATCACTGGTAGATTTTGGGAGCAATTAGAATGATTTTGATGATCGATCATTCTAATTGTATAAATCAGAAAAATTTTGGTCCATCGAAAGATATTTCGATGATGAAGATCACGACATATCTCATTACCATATGAAACTGAATCTAACTGGATCACACAAATAAGGGTTTGGATTTAGATGTCATCAATTAAGCTAACCTAGTTTGATTGATTTGGATTAGATCCAATCAGGTTCAAGGTAATCATGTTAGCACATGATTGAGCCTAACTTTCTCCTTCTATAATCTTTTTGATTCATCACAATCGAGTCAAATTTGATTTGACTCATTCTTGTATTTTGAATGGATTTATTTTTATCTGACTGGAATAAGTCTAGGTCAGATTAATTATGAAAATTAAATTCATTCCTAGTGCAATTGGACTAGGGTCAATAGTTGATCCAATTAAGAGAATTAAGGATCACGAGATCAAAGAATTTTATAAAATTCTTTAAAAATTATTTTACTCTAATTTTTGGATGTGATAGGATATGAGTTATCCTTTGGGTGTACTAAATTTTATGATTTTTGGAGGTGCCTAGACTAGGTTTTGATAGAGTTTGATTTGGATTAAACTCTTGAGGAAAGAGTCCTAGACGCACATGGACTCTTCCTTATCCTTTCATGCTGCCACCTTCTAGATGGATTTTTGACATCAAAACTAGATGAGATCTGAGATTTTTCATGGAGATCAGGTCCAAGATTCCCAATGGTCAAATTAATAAGGTTTTTGATCCAAAAGGGACTCTTTATGGCGCTATGTCTTGTATAAGAACTCTTCTCACAAAATTGCCTCAATGAAAATTTATTCTTTTTACACCCAAAGGAGCCTTTCCTCTGATATCCATTACCCCTCGATCCTCTCTCATCCTCTCTTCTACATGTGTAAAAAGTTAGGCACAAATCTAAGTTGAAGGTCCAAGATTTTTGGTACAAGATTCAGCATCTACGCGATGGTGTTCGTGAGACGAACAGGCTGCCCTCAGAAGTCATTTTGAAGGCTTTTCAAATCAGATCCAAATCTAATTTTTGGAGGAGAGATTCATGAGGAGAAGACATTCAGATCCTATCCAAGTAGATATTGGTAGAGGCCAGATGCATGCATGGCTTCTTTCAGAACCTCAGAAATCAATAGGATCATCGCAGCATAATTAGATTACCAAATTAGGTACTCAAAATTAAATCTAATTTAATTTTATTTTAACTTTTAATATTAGAGCTCTATGATTAGATCCAAAAAGTCTCAGATTTGATTAGAATTTTAGAATTTTTTTTTTAAAATATTCCTTCAGCTCTAGTTAGATCTGAACGATCCTGTGCCGAAAAAATAAGTCTTTCCTTTAAAGGAGGGGGGTGAATTGGGTTTTCAAAAATTTAAATAGATATGTACGATGATAAAAGATTAAATCTTGAGTGAATTAAATATAAAAGCAAAAAGAAGATATAAGCTAAAGCATATATACAAGCAAGAGAATTTTATAGTGGTTCGATGCACTCTCAACACCTACATCCACTTCCCAAGCAAACTCTTAAAAATTTCACTATAATCCCTCAAGATTATGGTCGGATAGATTTTCTGGGCTCACTATCCAATAATCTAGTTGGTTTTTTGCTAGGTTCATCAACCACAACCCTTACAAGAATCAGATAAACCAATCTGAATAAACAAATGGAGAGAAAAAACTCCAAAACCCAAGTTTCAGCCCCTGCTGAAACCCAATACATGGAAAGGGGAAAGAAAATGTTTTAACTCAAAAGACCCCTTTGAATGAGCAGTAGAATTGTCCTTACAGTTCGTTGAAAGTCTCTTTGAATCCATGGAGTTAATGCACTTGAGGATTCTTTAATGCTTGAGAGAACAGATTGATTGAAGATGAGAATTTCCATTCTAGAACAGAGCATGTTTTTCTTTTCTCTCATTTTTCTTTTCTTTGATCATGGATAAGCCCTCTTTCTTTTATATCTATAGTATTCCTCTCTTCTGGTGATGATTGAAGCTCAGAAAAAGTGAAATCCGAATGTTGGAGAGCAGCAACTAATTGTTGGAGTCGAAAAAATCTAATTTAAAATGTCCCATCAAAAAATTATCATCGAGTCTCGAGACCTCTCAGTTTGTCTTGAGATGTCTCACCAAGTTATGAGGCCTCTCAATTTGAACAGGAGAGCTCTCGCCTTTGGTCTCACAAAAAATTATCTTTCTAAAAAAATGGCTCACCTGAGATCGAGACCTCTTGGTTCTAAATGAGACGTCTCGTGGGAACCATGAGACCTCTTAGGAATCCTGTGAGACCTCTTGCTCTCAGAGCATAGAAATTAGGTTTCTGTCGCTTGAGACTGAGAGCTCTCGAGTCTTTCTCGAGATCTCTCGAAACCAAGCTAGAACAGCGCTTGGGACGTGCCAGTCCACTCGAGAACTCTCAAAAAAAATCCGAGACATCTCGAAGACTGCTTCAAGATGATTTTGAGAGAATTTTTGCTCCGAACAAGAAGATTTGAATTTTGATTGATTTTCATTTAATGTATTCCTTGTTTTGGTTAAAGAACTCTCTTTCTTCTAACATTGGAACACTTAAAATAAAATATATTAGTAATCATTTGCTTTAATGTTTGGTCATCATCAAAATCACTTAGGGGGTTCAACAATCTCCTTCTTTTTGATGGTGACAAAACACTAAGCAATCCATAAAATGATTATAAGAAATATGAATGTTATGAACTAATGAATGCAAAGTTTTTGTGCTGAAGCTCCTCCTTAATGTATGCTCTCATGAAATGAATAAGATTTGAATAATCATTCTCCCCCTTAATGTATGATCTTATGAAATAAATAATATGAAATGAATAAGATTTGCATTTGATCAATTCAAATAATTTATTTTCTAAAAAATTCTCTTTTTGTATTTTAGTTTGAATTGAATTGATTATACATTTGCATATTTTTTCTTAATATTTCTCCCCATTTTTGTCATCATCAAAATCATAACAATGAAGAGGTCATAAAAGAGATAAAGAAGGCAAGAATATAAAAATGATTGATTCCATTTTAAGATTTAATACTATATAGTTAGAGAAGTATGTTGGTTTACAAAAAATGAATCTCATACCAACATATCTAAATCAAAAGTTAAAATAAAAGAGAAACTAGACCTAGTCCTCATTATAGAAGAACTCAATGATGGGTTCAGATGAAGATTTGGGTCTAGTTGAGGATAAGTGAGGAGTTGGTCTAGGAGATGGTGATGGTCTAGAAGAAGATGATGGTCTAGAAGAAGAAAAAGTCCGACTCAAAATCTACCGCAGAGTGAAAATGAGGACTTCGGCTATGATGCACTGAACAGTAATATTCTCTTCAAGTCTCTGTGCAATCTTGACATTATTGGATAGGAGTAGTTCAATTTGAGTTGATGTTTTATGCCACTCCTTATCCAAAATTTCTAACCTTTGAGATAGTCCACTAATTTGTTGACTAAGTATTTCTATTTGACCCTCAGTGGATATCTTTTGCTCTTCAATGCTTATTAAAAGTTGATGCCTCACACTGGATAGTATATCTATAAACCTTTTAGATACTTTTTGAACCACTTCTTCTACCATCCTTTTAACTAACAGATCTTAATCAAAAGCTGGGGGAGGAGCTGGAGCAAGACAAGGAGGCACCTGAGGAGAGTATGGAGACCCTGGTGTAGTGAAGGAGGGTCCAGCAGATGGTGATGGCGGAGGGGGTGGAGATTTGTGTTCTTCAGGCTCGATTGCAGCACATTCATCTATCCTCATCAATTTATCATCCTTCTTTACAAATTTCATCCGATTCAATGTTCTCTCGTTGATGTAGTCCGTGTGAGCCAGCTTTTTGAAATCTTCATCTTCTAGGTTAACTTGAAAGTCCTTGAAGATTAAGGTGAAGATCATTCCATAGGGTAAACATGCCTTGCTCTTGCTGGTTGTATCCTTCAGTTGTTATAGCATGAGAGAGAAAAAGCTGATGGGAGTTCCAGTCACCATAAAGAACATGACTCCAAGTTCTCTTTTTTCAACCTAGTCATGTTTTCCAAGTTTAGGAAAAATAATATGACCGATAAAGGATAGCAGTAATCTCATTTTGACCAAAAGAAGATACGAAACAAGTTGAAGATTTTCATCAACCTCTTTCCTTTCTAAGACACACTTAAGAGCTTTAGTTTTATCAAATAAGTTTAGGTTATTGATCTCAGCCCTAGGCACTTTAAGGAGCTGCCCTATTTTTCTCTCATCCAAAGAAATATGCACTCCTTTCACAATAGATTCCACCTTTGACCCATGCTCAAAACTAATGTGGTCAAAAAATTTTCTTATTAAGTCTGGATAAATGTTCACCTCTAGGGTACAAAGTTTTTTCCAATCTTGCTGTCGGATCTAGGACCTAATACGAAAGTGCTCTTGATCAAGGTAAGCGATGTCCACACAATGGCCTATTGGAATTGTCCTAGTCGTAATGAAAAGCCAGGCACAAGATGATGAAATAGATGGAGATGATGGAGCCATGTCGCACTATCATTTAGCCCTAGCTTCAGTCAATGGTGTTGCCCAGATAGACAACCCAAGAGGGGGGGGGGGTGAATTGGATTTTCAAAAATTAAAATAGATATGTGTAGTGCTAAATGATTAAAACCTAAGTGAATCAAATGTAAGATCAAATAGAAGACACAATTAAGAGCACACACATAAATAAGAGAATTTTATAGTGGTTCGGTGCTCTTCTAGCACCTACATCCACTCTCTAAGCACACTCTTGAAAATTTTACTATAATCTCATAAGATTACAGCCAGATAGTTTTTTTGAGCTTATTATCCAAAAATCTAGTTAGTTTTTTCCTAGGTTCATCAACCACAATCTTTACAAGAATCAGATGAATCAATCTGAATAAACAGAGGAGAAAAAAAGTTCCAAAACCCAAGTTTCAGCTCCTGCTGAAACCAAATATATGGAAAGAGGAAAAGGAATTTTACATCTTGAAATGCCCCTTTGAATGAGCAGAAAAGTTATCCTTATAGTTCGTTAAAAGCCTCTTTGAATGTGTGGAGTTAATGCACTTGAGGATTCTTCAAAGCTTGAGAGAACAAATTGATTGGAGATTGGATATTCGTTCAAAAATAGAGCGTGCTTTTCTTTCTCTTGTTTTTCTCTTTTTTTGAAAAATAATCTTTCTTCCTTTTATATCTCCAGCATTTTCTTTTTTTTGGTGATGATTGGAGTTTAGAAAAAGCAAAATCTGATCATTGGAGAGTAACAACTAACCATTGGAATAAAAAAAATCTAATCTAAAATGTCCCATCAAAAAATTGTTACTGTGTCTCAAGACCTCTCAGTTTGTCTCGAGATGTCTCGCTAGGTTACGAGGCCTCTCAGATTGATCAGGAGAGCTCTCATCTTCAATCGTATGAAAAATCATCTTTTTGAAGAAAATGGCTCGCCTGAGACTGAGATGTCTCGATTTTGAATGAGACATCTCGTTGGAACCATGAGACCTCTCGAGAATCCTGCGAGATCTTTTGCTCTCAGAGCATAAAAACTGAATTTCTATCGCTTGAGATCGAGATGTCTCGAGATTCACTCGAGACTTTTCGAAATCGAGTTAGAACTGCATTTGCTGCATGCCAGTCCACTTGAGAGCTCTCAAAAAAAATTTGAGACATCTCGAAGACTGCTCCAAGGCAATTTTAAGAGATTTGAATTTCATTTGATTTTCATTTTATATCTTCCTTATTTTGGTCAAAGAGCTCTCTTTCTTCTGATAGTGGAATACTTAAAATAAAATATATTAGTAATCACTTGCTTTAATGTTTGGTTATCATCAAAATCATTTAGGAGGTCAACAATCTTCCTCTTTTTGATGATGACAAAATATTAAGCAAGCCATAAAAGGAATGTAAGCAATGTATATCAAGAACTAATGAATGCAAAATTTTTGTGCTAAAGCTCCCCCTTAGTGTATGCTCTCATGAAATGAATAGGATTTGAATAACATTCTTTTCATTTTGTATTTGTTTATTTCAATCATTTCATTTTCTAAAAGTCCCTTTTTGTGAATCTATATTTTTTATTTGAATGATTATACGTTTGTATTTTGTATGTTAGATTTATTATGCATTTGCATATTTCTCATTAATATTTCTCCCCCTTTTTGTCAGTATCAAAATCACAACAATGAGAGAATCATAAAAAAGACAAGAGCATGAAAAAGATTGATTTCATTGCAAGATATGATAATACATAGATAGAGATGTATGTTGGTTTACAAAAAAAATGAATCTCATACCAACATACTTAAACCAAAAGTTAAAACAAAAGAGATACTAGACCTAGTCTTCATCAGAGAGAAACTCAATGATGGATTTAGAGAAGGATTTGGGTCTAGTAGAGGATAAGTGAGGAGCAGGTCTAGAAGAAGGTGATGGTCTAGAAGAAGATGATGGCCTAGAAGAGGATGGAGTCGACTGTAAATCTACCATAGGATGAAGATAATGACTTCAACCGTGGTGCACTAAACAGTGATGTTCTCTTCAAGTCTTTGTGCAAGTATGGCATTTTTGGATAGGAGTAGTTCAATTTGACCTGACGAACTGTGCTGCTCCTTTTCTAAAATCTCAAGTCTTTGAGACAATCCACTAATCTATTGGCTAAGCATTTCTATCTGACCTTCAGTGGATATTCTTTATTCTTCAATGCTTACAAGGAGTTGATGCCTCACGCTGGATGGTATATCCATAAACCTTTCAGATACTTTCTGAACCACTTCTTCTACCATCCTTTCAATTAACATATCTTGATCAAAAGCTAAGGGAGGTGCTGGTGCAAGACAAGGAGGCACCTGAGGTGAGTGTGGGGACCTTGGTGTAGTAAAAGAGGGTCCAACAGCAGATGGTGATGGTGGAGGGGGTGGAGACCTGTGTTCTTCGGGCTCATTTGCAGCATGTTCATCTGCCCTCACCCATTTGTCATCCCTTTTTACAAACTTCATCCACTTTAATGTTTCTTCATTGATGTAGTCTGTGTGGACCAGTTTTTTGAAGTTTTCACCTTCTAGATTTATTTTAAGTCCTTGAAGATTAAGGTGAAGATCAATCCATAAGGTAAACAGGCCTTGCTTTTGTTGGTCGTGTCTTTCAGTTGTTGAAGCATAAGAGAGGGAAAGTTGATGGGAGTTCCTAGTTCTCTCTTTCTAATCCAGTCATGTCTTCCTACTTTAGGAAAAACTATGTGACTGACAAAAGATTGCAGTAATCTCATCTTAATCGAGGGAAGATGTGAAAGTAATGGTATATTTTCATCAACATCCTCCCTTTCTAAGATGCACTTTCGGGCTTCAGTTTTGTCAAACAAATTTAGATTGCTAATCCCTTCCCTAGGCACTTCGAGAAGCTGTCCTATTTTTCTCTCATCTAAGAAAATGTGTATCCCTTTCACAACGGACTCAACCTTCGACCCATGATCAAAGCTAATGTTATCAAAAAATTCTCTTATCATGTTTGGATAAACATTTACCTCTAGCATACACATTTTTCCCCATCCTTGCTGTCAAATCCAAATCCCAATATGGAAGTGTTCCTGATCTAGGTATTTGATATCCATACAGTGATCCGTTGGAACTGTCCTAGTAGCAACGAAGAGACAAGCAAGAGATGATGAAGCAGGCAGAGATGATTGAGGCAAGTCCCGCTTCAATCGATGGCATGATGGGAGGTCTTTGTGCATCAAGGGATCTCTTCTTCGGAGCCATTGGGGTTTAGGATTTGGAGGGAATGGACAAGGGAAGGTGATTTGGAAGATTTTTTAGGAGAGGAGAGTTTTGGAGAGTTTGAAGGAGAGGTCTCGAAAGAACGGAATGATTGAATGAAATAAGGGATCTCTCGTAGACTGATTAAAAAGAGATATTTTTATAAAGGATCATATACACCAAGTTCACCTCAAATTTTAGAGAATCTATCTTCACTTAAAGGTTTTATAAAAATGTCAGTTAATTGATTTTCAGTTGAAACAAATTCAAGCATAATGTTATTATTTTGAACATGATCTCTAATGAAATGATGTCTAATTTTAATGTGTTTGGTTCTTGAATGTTGAATAGAATTTTTTGTCAGGTTTATGGAACTAGTGTTATCGCATTTAATAGGTATCTTGTTTTATTAAATTCTAAAGTCTTCAAGTTGTTGTTTGAACCAAAGTATTTAAGCATAGCAACTTCCCACAGCAACATATTTAGCCTCGACCATTAACAATGTTACAGAGTTTTGCTTTTTGCTATACCAAGAGATCAAGTTCAACCCTAAAAATTGACAAGTGCCATTGGTACTCTTTCTATCAATTTTACATTTTTCATAGTCTGCATCAGTATATCCAATCAATTCAATGAAAGATTGTTTTGAGTACCAAAGACATAAGTTATATGTGTAGATCAAATATCTAAAAATTCTTTTAACAGCTAATAAGTATGATTCTTTAGAGTTAGATTGAAATCTAGTACACATACACACACTAAATAATATATCAGGCCTACTTGTAGTTAAGTAAAGTAAGGATCCTATCATACCTCTATAGAGCTTTTCATTTACATTCTTACAATTTTCATCTTTATCAAATTTGCAAGAAGGGCTCATGAGTGTGTTGATTTTCTTTCCATTTTTCATGCCAAACTTCTTGAACATCTTCTTGATGTACTTTATTTGGCTAATGAAAATGCCTTCCTTTGATTGTTTGACTTGTAGTCCAAGAAAGAAATTCAGCTCCCCCATCATGCTCATTTCAAATTTACTCTGCATCAACTTAGCAATCTCTTGATAAAGAATTTCATCAGTAGCTCTGAATATGATGTCATCCACATATATTTGAACTACAAGAAGGTCATTATTTTTTTTTTTCAAAAATAGTGTGGTATCTACACTTCCTCTGATAAAATCATTTTGTAATAAGAATTTTCTCAATCTCTCATACCAAACTTTAGGTGCTTGTTTAAGTCCATAGAGTGCTTTATTTAACTTATATACATGATTGGGAAGTGAGTGATTTTCAAATCTGGGTGGTTATTCTATAAATACTTCTTTGATAATATAATCATTTAAAAAGATATTTTTTATATTTATTTAAAATAATTTAAAATTTATATAATAGGCAAAAGCAAGTAACAATCTTATAGCCTCTAATCTTGCTACAAGTGCATATGTTTCATCAAAGTTAATTCCTTCTTCTTGATTATATCCTTTAGCAATTAATCTAGCTTTATTTTTTACAACATCATCATGTTCATCTAATTTATTCCTAAATACCTATTTTGTACCAATTATAGGAGAGTCCTTCTGCTCGTCATCCTTTGGGATACCCTATTTGAATTCAAATACTAGAAGTTGGTTGAAACTAGTTCAACCAATCTTAACCTATCCACTCCACACAGAATTTTTATTTATTTTTCATGCAATAAATTATGAGAATTTTTTTGTGTGAAGCCTGAGGGGTTACCTTTCCATGCTAAAATTTGAAAGTGATTGGGCATTGGTTTTGGGCAAAAAAAATCCTAGAGTAAAGGTGAGCAGAATCCTATAGCACTTTATTTTTCCTTCATGCCTCTATTCTCTTCTGATTTTCATATCTAAGGACACTTAATTTTTAGATATAATCTAAATAAAGTTATATATTTGAAAGTTATCTTTCTATGAAAACTTATTTCATGAAAAAACTCCACACAGAGAGTGCATGGAGGGTTTTCAGTGCATCAGGATTTTTGGACCGAGTGAAACCCTAGGGTTGGGACCCTGGGTTCGGGTGGAGAGCTCGAGTGCTGTGAGCATTAGATCGCCACCAAATTTGAAACACCATTTTGTCATCCTTTGAAGCACATGTTTTGATTTTTTAGAGTATTTAGAAGATCAGAAAGGAGGTGATCGATTAAATCGATCATGATCAGCCATTGAAGACCCCGACGAGGAGCTAGCAGTCTAGTGGGGCTAATTGGGATCAGGAGCTCCGTGTGGATCAACTATAAAGGCCGAACACATGTGCGGCTATGGTGCAATATCAAAGCATTATCCGATGAATTTAGATTATGGTGATCAACTATCCACGAAAAGGTATCAAGTTCTGAACTTGTATCGATCAGCAGATTTGATTTTCTGATTGAATATATTTAAATTTTAAATTACATATTAGCATGTCTAAATCCTAAGTAGGGTCTAAATTGATTAGATCAATGCATGCAGTAGATTAATATTTGATTATATTTAATTTTGCTACTATTTTATTTGAAAAAATTTTAAAAATGCATGCTTAAATCCTATGCGATTTTCTTCATTGATATCAGAGCAACCAGGTTGCTTGATATGTCTAATATGTAATTAGAAATTAAATGTTAGTATATTTGATAAGCTTAATCAAGATAACTTAGTAATCGAGAATGAATGAGCCACCAAGCCATCCAATCATAAGGAACAAGTATGGTTTAAAGGCCATCTCCTTCCATTCAGTGGGGATCGCTTATGGCGGTAGGGGTGCCACCGTGAACTCATTCATTAAGATGAATAGTGAAAAAATTTTAATGATTAAAATTATTTTAATTAAAAAATTAAATATGAATATATTTTAGATTAAATCTAAAAGATTGATTCATAGTTTAATTTTTATTATATTTTATTTTCTATTTAAAACTAGCAATATATTGCTGTTTGAGAAATGAGCTGATCCGTTTCTAAAATGAGTCGATCCATTTGGAAAATAGAAAATAAAAATCTTTCAAAATTTAAAAACTATTTTCAAAATACAGAACCCCGATCCATCAGCCCAAAAACTTAATTAAAAGAATTAAGTATTGTTCATAAGGTCTAGAATTATGAATTAAGATCCTAAGACAAAATCATAAGACTATGGGTTAAAGGATTAGATGAATTAGGTCCATTAATTAGATTAGACTTAAGGTTAGTTAAAGAATAGATTAATCTAGAGTAATTGATTAAATCTAATCAAGTGTTGAATTAGATTAGGTCAAAGACACTCTAGAATCAACTTTAATAGTTGTAGTTGGACAAGTCCATGTCTTTAACTAGACTGAGATGGACATGATTCATGGCTACGCGGTTAAGCCCAAAATTACTAGATTGATCAAATTAAACCTAATTAATCAGTTGGTGTCTAAGGTAAGTTTGACAGTTTAGATCAGTGATTTTTAATCGGGAGCTACTCGCATTGATTCAATCTTTGACGTATTAATGGCATATCCCTTCCACTGATCTCACTTACTTGATCGACGTGGTTGATTGGGATTTGATTAGATCACTTGATGATTCAGACTAACCCATGTCACTAGGAATCAGTTTGACTGATTTCAATCAGTATGACTGAACTAGGTGCTCATGGACTTAAATTGATCCTAGTCCTAACCTATTGACTTGATGAAGTCAGTGGAAGAATTTGACTTGGCAAAGTCCGTAGGAGAAATTTGGTCCGTATCTTTTCTATCCTTAAATCACATATAAACTACATCCTCTAAATTATTAGATCCTTAAGATGACTAAGTTATGGGGATAATTGAATCATTGCCTCCCATTAAAGTGAATAGTAATAAGTCCAATTTTTTGGGTGAACATTGGAGGTGCCTTACACCTGATGTTTATTTGGATATTGGAATTACTGTACATCATATGATGATTAGATCGCACTCTCTTAATGGTGATCAGGTTAGTCAGAGCTTTTCTTGGGCCTGATTATCATTGATTTGATGCATCGAAGTCAATCATGTTAATGGTTGGACCTAACCAGACTTTTTTAGTGGAGGCCATAGCCTACTGATTTAGCATTTGGGGCAAAATCTAAATACTAAAAATTATTTAGAAAAATAATTGATTATGAACCTACCTGTAGATGCACATGGGTTAGCCAGAGCTTTCCTCGGGCCTGTATGTAGTCTATGTGGATTCCAATACTCACTAAGGAGTTAGTGTAATTCCTCGAATTGGAGGTAGAGGCTACCAATTCATTAAAAATAGTAGAAGAACCTTTAAACTAAAGTCCAAATCTTTAGAATTAATTAATTCAAGTACTAATAAGATTTCATATTTTTTTTTCAGATAATTAGAATGGCTAGAGTTAGTTCGCTCCGTTCACTATTGGACAGTGGTAAGTGTTTAGGACCTAAGAACAAGGAGTCTAGTATTGACCCTAATAAGGTAGATCCAAAGAGAAATTATCCTATGAACCTAAATAGGCTGAGCAGGAGAAATCAGTAAGTGGTTGCTGGTCAAGGCTGTTATGTGATAACATCTTATAATTTCTCTATATATGATACATCTACTTGAGTATTAGATACCGAAAGTCCAATTCATATATGCAATTCATTGCATGGACTTTAAATTGATAGAAAATTTAAGAATGATGATAGATTTCTTAATATTGGAGATGGAAGTCAAGTTTCAATCCTAGCATTGGAAACTCTTGAACTATTTTTCAAAAATAATAGTGCCATTTTAAGTGACTGTCACTATTGTCCATCTTTTATGATAAACATAATATCCATTGGGCTTTTGGCCTAAGATGGTTATAGTTTATCAATAAAGGGATATTATTGCGATATCATTATGAATGATGTCACAATAATGCAAGGATAATTAAAAATAATATTTATATTTTATCATATTCTATTAGTATAATGTACATATCGAATAAATGATCAAAACTAGATAATGTCACTAATGCTTATCTTTGGCACTGTAGGCTCGGTCATATAAACAAGAATAGAATTAACAGGTTAGTCAAGAAGCGTATCCTTGACATTGATGATTGTGAATAATTGAATACCTATGAGTCCTGTCTTCTTGGTAAGATGATTAAATTATCTTTTACTAGAAAGGATGAGTGGGCCACTGAGCTTCTAGGTTTAGTACATACTGATGTATGTAAACCTATGAACACATGTGCTAAAGATGGATTTTATTACTTCATTACATTTACTAATGATCTATCTAGGTATGGGTACGTCTATCTTATGAAGAATAAATCTGATTTGTTTGAAATATTCAAACGATATCGAAATGAGGTAGAAAAATAACTTAGAAAGAGTATTAAAATTTTTTGATCTGACCGAGGAGGTGAATATCTTTTCAATAAATTTTTGATATATCTAGGAGAGAATGAGATTTTCTCACAATGGACCCCTCCTAGAACACCACAGCATAATGGTGTATCTGAAAGGAGGAATTGAACCCTGTTGGATATGGTTCGATGCATGATGGGATTTATAAGTTTGCCAATTTTATTTTGGGATTATGCACTAGAAACTACCTATTTTATTTTGAATAATGTTCCGAGCAAGTCTGTTGCAAAGACTCCATATGAGATATGGATTGGGTGTAAACCGACACTCTCTCACTTTAGGATTTGGGGATGTCCGACTTATATTAAATATTTGCAACCAGAAAAGCTTGAACCTAAGTTCGATAATGCTTGTTCATAGGATATCTCAAGAAAACTAGGGGTTATTACTTCTACTTTACTGAAGAACAAAAGGTGTTCATCAGCAATAGAGCAGTCTTTTTGGAAAAAAATTTTCTTAGTGAAGGAATAGCTATCTCTAATATTGAACTTAATGAAATTTGATAGATAAAAAAACTGACATATTCTAGTAAACCTGTAGAACTAGATTTGATAAGATTAAATCTAGAGCCTATTGAAATGGCACCAAGAAGATCCGATAGAGTACCGTGTCAACTGGATAGATACTACAGTTTCTTGATCCAGAATGATGATCCTATCAAACTCGATGAGAATGATGAGGATCCAATCACCTATATGGATGCCATGTAGAGGTCTGACTCCGATATGTGGCTGAAAGCCATGGAATCTAAAATGGAGTCCATGAAGGTCAACAGTGTATGGACACTAGTTGATCCACCTGAAAAGGTAAAACCCATTGGGTGTAAGTAGATTTTCAAAAGAAAATGGGGCATAGATAGAAAGGTGGAGATCTATAAAGTCCGTCTAGTTACCAAGGGATATTGTCAACGCTATGGTATTGACTATGACGAGACATTTTTTTCAATAGCAATGCTCAAATATATTCAGATAATGCTTGTGATAGCGGCATACCTAGACTATAAGATTTGACAAATGGATGTGAAAATAGCTTTCTTAAATGGAGAGCTGGATGAAGAGATGTATATGATACAGCTTGAGGGTTTCACATCCACAGACGAGTCTAAGGTGTGCAGGCTTCAAAGATTCATTTATGGATTGAAGCATATATTGTAGAGTTGGAACATGCATTTTAATAAAGTAATCAGAACGTATGGCTTCGTAAAGAATGGAGAACCCTGCATATATAAATGGGCCAATAGTTCTATTGTTGTAATCCTTGTACGGTATGTTGATGATATTCTCTTAATCGAAAATGACATCTTTGCATTATAGAGAATA
Source organism: Cocos nucifera (assembly GCA_006176705.1). Classification (NCBI taxonomy): domain Eukaryota; kingdom Viridiplantae; phylum Streptophyta; class Magnoliopsida; order Arecales; family Arecaceae; genus Cocos; species Cocos nucifera. The sequence goes on along the minus strand of QRFJ01000896.1, from coordinate 507,128 downwards.
AAGGTTTGGATGTCATCTCAATTCTCCATGAAGGACTTGAGAGAAGCTTCCTACATCCTAGGAATGAGGATCTATAGGGATAGATTTAAAAGGTTGTTTGGATTATCTCAATCCACGTACATTGATACCATATTGAAGAGGTTCAGTATGAAGAATTTCAAGAAGGGCTATCTTCTGATAGGCAATGAAATTTCTCTCTCAAAGAGAGATTATTCGATAACTCCTCAAGAGAGAGAGCGTATGAGTAGAATACCATATGCTTCGACAGTGGATTCTATTATGTACGCCATGATGTGTACGAGATCAGACGTGGCATACTCACTAGACATAGTGAGCAAATATCAGTCTGATCTAGGTGAAAATCACTGGAAGGTTGTGAAGATAATTCTGTGGTATTTAAGAAATATCAAGAACCAGTGGCTCATCTATGGAGATACTGACTTGAAACTTATGGGATATAATGATTTCAGTTTTCAGTCAGATCATAATGATAGCAAAAGTATGTCAGGTTTTGTGTTTATTCTAAATGATGGAATAGTCTGCTGGAAGGGTTTCAAGCAGCACACTGTAGTCGATTTTATGTGCGAGGCAAAGTATGTTGCAGCATCTGATGTTGCGAAGGAAGCTATGTGGCTGCGAAAGTTCATCGGTGAGCTGAAAGTGCCACCTTCCTTAGATGGTCTGATTCTGCTATAATGTGACAGCACTGGAGCCATAGCTTAGGCGAAGGAGCTAAAGGCACATCAATGCACCAAACATATTCTGCATCGCTACCATCTTATACAAAAAATCATGGAGCGAGGTGACATCGAGCTTTAGAAGATCGATGGAAAGAAGAATGTGGCCAACCCCTTTACAAAAGCTCTAGAAATTAAAGAGTTCGTTAATCACAAATGGAAGATGGGTGTTCGATAATGTTCTGAGTGGCTTTAGTCTAAGTGGGAGTTGTTGGAAATTGTATTCTAAAATCAATCATTTTGGTTGTAGATGGTTGAACTAAATATAATTATACTTGAATTATTAATAAATAAAAATATTATTTTAGCCTTTTCATCACTTTGTGCATTTTTTTGTAATGAACTCTTCTATGATGAAGTCCTTAGGACTATTTAGACTCGGCAAAGAAGGATTTGTTGTTTAGTCCTCAAAACATGTTCGTGACCAAATGATTCGTTGTTACCCAGGATGACAACATATCGAGTATAGGTCATTGTGTGCTATAAGTGTTGGTTGTCCTCTTAATCAAGAAGTATAAAGATACTATTATGGCATGTAGGTAAAGTGTAGGAGTACATTTTACTAAATGTGATCCAACTATAGAGCTCTCTACTATCAAGAGTTGCTTGCAAAGGATATGAGTATAAGTATCCCTTAGATCTGAGATCACCATGTGATTTGCAAGCAACTCACTGCACTTAAGTACCGGATTACCTAAATTTCTAATTCAGTGATGGAAGGCTACTGGGTGCAGTCAAGTACTTGTAAAGTCTATGTGTGTGTCAAGATGGGATTGACCCATCCAAGTGTTAGAGCAAGTGCATCACTATATTTTAATTTAGCAAACCCTCGATTGGAATGGTCCATGTGATGGACACTGAGTTTTGAAATATAATGTAGATGAATTTTAGGGTTGGCAGTAAATCCTAGATCATCTTTTAAGCATCAAGGTCAAGAGGATGAATTATACAATAACCATATGGCACAGTAAACCCTAGCACCCACCATATTTGACTTTTCCACCTTGACCCATGCCCTCCTCTAATTTTTGCATGAGATTTCTCGTGTAGAAATGAATGTGCGCCCTTCCTCTCTTCTACCTTTGACTTGGTCCAAGGGTTGGACCAGTTCAAACTAAGTTAAATTTTGAATTCAACTTGGTTGGTTTGAAATTTGAAAAACCTAATCTCTTCTTTATCTATTCTCCATGCCTACCTATCTTTTGTTGCATATTTTTTTGGATGATTTTAGATTGAGGGTGAACAGAAGGAGAGTCCTTCTACTCATCATCCTCTGGGATAGGCATTGGAAAAGGATAAGACCCCATTTGAATTCAAATACTAGAAGTTGGTTGAAACTAGTTCAACCAATCTTAACCTATCCACTCCATATAGAATTTTTACTTATTTTTCATGCAATAAATTATGAGAATTTTTATGCATGAAGCTTGATGGGTTAATTTCTATGGTTAAAATTTGAAAGTGATTGAACATTGGTTTTGGGTGAAAAAAAATCTTGGAGTGAAGGTGAGTAGAATCCTATAGCACTTTATTTTTCCTTCATGCTTCTATTCTCTTCTAATTTTAGTATTTAAAAACACTCAATTTTTAGATATGATCTAAATAGGGTTTATAGATTTTAAATTCATCTTTCTATAAAAAGTTGTTTCATGAAAAAACTCCACACAGAGAGGGCATGAGAGGGTTTTCAGTGCATCAAGGTTTTTGGGCCAAGTGAAACCCTAGGGTTGGGACCCTAGGTTCGGGTGGAGAGATCGAGTGCTGTGAGCATCAGATCACCACCAAATTTGAAACACCACTTCATCATCCTTCAAAGCATATGTTTTAATTTTTTAAAATATCTAGGAGATCAGAAAGAAGATGATCAATAGGATTGATCATGATCAGCCATTGAAGGCCCCAGCAAGAGGCTAGCACTCTAGTGGGACTGATCTAGACCAGAAGCTTCGTGTGGACCAACCATAGAGGTCGGACATATGTGTGACTATGGTGCAACACCAGAGCATTATTTAGTAGATTCAGATTATGGTCATCAGCTATCCGTAAAAAGATATCGAGTTCTGAACTCATATTGATAAGCAAATTTGATTTGCTGATCGATCACATTTAAATTTTAAATTACATATTAGCATGTCTAGATCCCGAGTAGGATTTAAATTGATTAGATCAATACATGCAGTAGATTAATATTTGATTATATTTACTTTCACTACTATTTTATTCAAAAAAATTTTGAAAATGCATGCTTAAACCCTACGCGATTTCCTTCAATTAGATCATTTTATAACATAATCTGGTCAAACTAAATTGAATCCAATTCAATTAGATCTGATTCAAACTTTATTATTCAATCAAATTGAGCTAATTAGCAATCTTATTACTAACTAATTCTCTAATGATAGAGTTCCAGTCTAGTTGGACTTTTGATCATAGAATTCCAGTCAAGTGGGACTCCTGATCACATAATCCTAATCCAGTAGGACTCCTGATCATAGAGTCCTAGTCTAATAGAACTCTTGATCAACCAAATGATCAGTCAGATACTTCTTATGAGTATAATCCTATAGATTCGAAGCTAAGCCAGTAGCATAGGAATAAATTTTTATACCAATCAAAGTGACCATCCAAAAATGATATCTGACGTTCGTATAGATTGAATGTATGTAAAATAATATTCAGAATCTATTAGAATATAGTTGTCATATAATTCATTCCTTTGATCCTAAATGCTCAAAGAATGACCTAGGATTGAACTGTCAATCCTGAATAAGTCATCCATATTGTATTTTAAATTTTAAATCCATTATATGGATTATCCCCGTTGAGGTTTTGATAAATTAAAATACAGTAATGCATTGTCTCTAATTTTTTGGAGTGGTCAATCCCATCTTGACTCATGCACCGACTTAATAAATACTTAACTGCACCAAAAAATCTTCCATCACTGAATTAGAAATTCAAGTAGTTCGGCATTAAAGTGCAGTGAGTTGCTTGCAAGTCACCGTGATGATCTCAGATCTAAGAAATACTTATCCTTTTGGAGCAAGTCTTGATAGCAGAATGCTCCAAAGTGGTCATGTTTGTTAGATTTGTGTACCCTAGAAGCTAGAATTGGCTAACACTTGTAAAATACTTCTAGGGGCAAAATTATAATTTTGATTATAAATAAAAAAATAGATTATTTTTCTATCATAAATGTGTATTTAGTGTCTGTGATACATCCCTTTAGTTAATAAAAATGATAATTCATATTTTCAAGAGTTAAAAATTTAAAATATGAATTTTCATTATTAACTCATAAAATGCTTCCGATCGTAGGATCATCATGAAGATGGTGATTGATCTGGAAGGTTGGTGTACAATCACTTCTTTATAGTTGATGAGTCTTGAGTCTATGGTGTAGAGACATCGAAGCAAGAGTATAGATACTCCTTAGAGAATGAGGGCACTGAGCATGACCACCTCGAGCAGTCATAAGAAAGTCTACCTTCTCGTCGATGACTGACTCGAAGCTGCAATGGTGTGTCTGGTTCTTTGACCTGAGGTGCATCGATGGTTCACCTTGAGGGTGTTATAGTTTGACTACACCATGACTCGATCTCCTAGCTATTCGAAATCCTGAGGTGTATGTTGGCTATAGTATGTTCATTATAGGAATTGGATTGCACCAAGAGGAAATCTATCTAGCTCGATGGATGAGGAGCAGTCCTATAATAATCATAAGAATCAAGTCCATAAGTCCATGGCCATGGCAGAGTGAAATAATAGAAAGAATTTTTATTAAGATTTTCACATCGGACTTGAATCGAATGATTAAATCATATGACAGAAATTAGGGTTTGACGAGTTCACCTTAACCCTAATCTGATCAGGGCTCAAGATAGAAGAACTTAATCACACAGGTAGCTGCACTGAGAGGTTCATTTTTAATTTTTGATGGGTTGCCATCATATACTGCTAGATGTCACTGATGGATTTTGGGAGCAATTAGAATGATTTAGATGATCAATCATTCTAGTTGTTTGAATCAGAAGAGTTCTGATCCATCGAAAGGTGTTTCGATGATGACGATGATAGAGATCACAACATATCCCATTACCATATAGAACTGAACCTAACTGGATCATACAAACAAATGTTTGGATCTAGATATCATCAATTAGACTAACTCAGTTCAATTGATTTGAATTAGATTCAATTAGGTTCAAGAAAATCGTCCTAGCACATGATTGAGCCTAATGTTCTCCTTCTACTATCATTAAAGATTATCTCGACTGAGCCAAATATGTTTGTGCTCACTCAGATACCTTTACTTGATCTGACTGAAGCTTGTCCAAGTCAGAAAAGGGTTGTCTTAAATTATGAGATAAATTGGAGACATCACCTGCCAATTTTCGTCACCTGCTAATTCTTATTTTTCGACTTTGGTCAAATGTTAACCTTTGACACTTAGACATCTGCCAATGTGTCATGCACCCATAGAAAAGTAGATAGGGGCTTGTCCCCATGCTAGAAATTAAAAAGGAGGGGGTGCATGCCTAGGGAGGCGTGCGCCCATGGATAGGGATGCCTGGAGTCCCATATGGATGGGACTCCAGGTTGCTTCTTAGAATCAACTTAGGTAGGCGCCTAAGACTCAGCTTTGACTAGTCTTGGTGCCACCTAAGGATGATTTGAGGGGACTATCATCTAATTGAATCAGGTGATGTCATCCCATTAATCAAATTTAGATCTGATTACATGAAGCAATGTGATTGGTCGAGATGATGTGGCACTGCATGGTGCAGCAGGGTCTATATAAACCATGTCCGTGCCTAGCTTTCAAAGAACTTCTCTCTTAGCCCATGCCCCAAGGCTGTCCCTCTCCCTCCTCCATGCCATCTTCTGGTCCTCTTTCTCCTCTCCATGCCTAAGGAGATTTGGGCTCCAGTTTGGTGCGATCCAAGCAAGAGAAAGGTGACGAGAAAGGAAGAAGGCAGCATTGCTGCAAGAGATGATTTCAGATCATCAAAAGAATTTTTAAAGATCTTCCAAATCAGATCCAGATCTGATATTTGGAAAGATAATAAAGAAGAAGAAGATCTCTAGATCCAATCTGAGTGGATACCGATATAGGCCAGGTGCTTGTGTGGCTAGATCCAGAACCTCAGGAAATCAGCAGGATCATCAAAGGGTAATCTGATTATCCAACATCAAGATACAAATTAAATCAGCTTTAATTTAATTTAATTTTATTTTTATTTATTAGATCTATAAAATTAGATCTAAAATATCTTAGATCTAATCTAGATTTATAAGAAAAATTTTTAAAATATCTCTCTTGATCCAATCAGATCTGAACGAACCTAACCCAAAAAATCAGAATTTTTCCTTCAATTGGTATCAGAGCTAGGTTCTAAAAATTATTTAGATCTAATTTAAATTTATTTTTAATCTAATAAATAAAAAATTTTAGATATCATATGAGATGTGATTAGATCTAAAATTAAAAAATTAAAATTAAATAATTTAGATCTAAGTTTTAAAACATGCATGACTAGTAAAATAGAACTGTTCTATACATAGTCTTGCATGATCATAATTTAATTTGATTAAGTTATAATTTTAGATCTATTTATTTAATATTTTTTGATGTTATAATTATTATAATAAAATCTAAAAAATAAAAAATAAAATTATTTAATTTTGGTTCATATGAGATATGATGAATGCATGTTAAGACTAGTTATAGAATAGTTCTACATAATTATCTAGATTAAAATTTATTTTGATGTGATCAATTTAAATCTAATTTTTTAGATAATTATGGGATAATTTAGATATAAAAATATGCATAATATGATACATGAGATGTATGCAAAATATGTTTATAGTTAGATCAATTTTTGTATATGAGATATATGATGTAGATTTAACTAGTTTTATAGTTTTATATATTTCTGATTAAGACATTCTCCTTGGCCGTCCGATCATAAGAATAAAGTAGGATTTAAATGCCCTCTCCTTTCATTCGATGGGATGTTCTTATGATGTGTAGGGATGCTGCACATTCGTCTTTAATCAAAAATCAAGAACTTACTTTCTGCAAAATTCTAGATCCCAAAATCCTAGGATTTTATATATATATTTTATTTGTGAACCCTAAACTTAATTAAGAATTAAGATTATGAAATATATGTTAGGTCTAAAATTGAGAATTTTAGATCTAAGACATATTCATAAAATTGAGTTTGGGCTTGGGTAGCTCAATTAGGTCTAAGCGGTTGATCAAACCAAATCAAGAGTTGGTTAGATGGAATCAATAGTGCTTAGATTGACCAGCCTAGTAGGATTAAGTCTGAGTCAAGATCAAGTCACGTGAGTGATCAATCAAGCTAAGACCTAATTAGGCTCAGTGGTTAGAGTTTGGATTGTAGGCTAATCTGATTGATTCTGACTTAATAATTTGGTGTCTAAGGTAAGTTTGGTAGATACGATCGACTAATTTTTAATTAAAAGCTACTCGATCCGAATGCATTCTTGTCAAGTTAATGGCATATCCCTTCCATCAGTCTCACTTACCTGGCCATATTTGTTGGCTCAGTCCTAATCTAAGGTGGTCAATGATCCGATCTAACCCATGCCACTAGGTTAGTCATAATGGTTAGGACTAAGTCAAGTCTAGTTTAATGAGACCTAAATCAAATCTCTCTAAGAAAAGATTAAGTCTATGGTCTTCCACCATTGTAGATGTGCGGGCCTTTTCTGAGATTGATTGTTCTCGACTGGTTACAGTGGTTCGGTTGCACTGAAAAAGTGCAATCATATCTATTAGGCATTGGATGCTATGGACTGGAGGATGGATTGGGCTTAATATTTTAGACACGGTGAGAGACTCAATTAGGAATCCAATCTGTGCAAATGGTGGATTTGACTTAACTAAGGAGTGGATCAATATTTCAGGCATGGTGAGATTCATGAATTAGAGATCAAGTTTGGGTGCACCATGATTAGAGAATCATTGAACAAGAGTTGTTCACTCATTGGCTAACCCATCATCAATAACTGTTAGGTGAGGTGATGAGTTAGTTGGTGGGACCACACCATCCACTAGAAATCATTAATCATGAAGATTTTTGCATCTCTATAGAGAAAGTATAGGGATCCAAGAAAATAGTGGAAGCTAATTTGTTTAAAAATTAAAATTTCTAAATAAATTGATCAAATCTTAATAACAAGATCTAATCAGAAACTTGTTAGATATGTGTGCCCTAGAAGCCAGAATTGGCTGACACTTGTAATACACTTCTAGGAGCAAAATTATAATTTTGACTATAAATAATAAAATAGATTATTTTTTATTATAAAGTGTATTTAGTGTCTGTGATACATCCCTTAAGTTAATGGTAATGATAATTCTTATTTTCAAGAGTTGAAAATTTAAGACAAGAATTTTCATTATTAACTCATAAAATGCTTTGACCGTAGGATCATCATGAGGACAGTGATTGATTTGGAAGGTTAGTGTACAATCACTTCTTTATAATAGATGAGTCTTGAGTCTACGATGTTGAGACATCAGAGCGAAAGTACAAGTACTCATTATAGAATGAGGGCACTGAGCGTGACCACCTCGAGCAGTCATAAGGAAGTCTACCTTCTCGTCGATGACTGACTCGAAGCTGCAGTGGTGTGTCTGGTTCTTTGACTTGAGGTGCATCGACAGTTCACCTTGAGGGTGTTATAGTTTGACTACACCATGACTAGATCTTCTAGCCATTCGAAATCCTGAGGTGTATGTTGGCTATAGCATGTTTATTGTAGGAATTGGATTACACCAAGAGGAAATCTATCTACCTCGATGGATGAGGAGCAGCCCTATGATGATCATAAGAATCAAATCCATAAGCCCATGGCCATGGCAGAGTGAAATAATAGAAAGAGTTTCTATTAAGATTTTCACATAAGACTTGAATCGGATGACTAAAACATATGATAGAAATTAGGGTTTGACGAGTTCACCTTAGCCCTAATCTGATCAGGGCTTAAGATAGAAGAACTTAATCACACAAGTAGCTGCACGGAGAGGTTCATTTTCAATTTTGATGGGTTGCCACCAAATACTGCTAGATGTCACTGATGGATTTTGGGAGTAATTAGAATGATTTAGATGATCGATTATTCTAGTTATCTGAATCAAAAGAGTTCTGATCCATCGAAAGGAGTTTCGATGATGTCGATGATGGAGATCACGATATATCCCATTACCATACAGAACAAAATCTAACTGGATCACACAAACAAGGGTTTGGATCTGGATATCATCAATTGGACTAATCTAGTTCAATTAATTTGAATTAGATTCAATTAGGTTCAAAAAAATCGTGCTAGCACATGATTGAATCTAACGCTCTCCTTATATTATCATTAAAAGTTGTCTCAACTGAGCCAAATAAGTTTGTGCTTACTCAGGTACCTTTACTTAGTCTGACTGGAGCTTATCCAAGTCAAAAAAGGATTATCTTAATTTATGAGATAAATTTGAGACAACACCTGCCATTTTCCGTCACCTGCTAATTCTTGTCGTTTGACTTTGGTCAAATATTGTGAAGGAGAAATTCTGATTTTTCGAAACAGATTCGTTCAAATTTGATTGGATCGAGAGAAATATTTCAAAAATTTTTTTCATATATCTAAATTAGATCTGAGATATTTTAGATTTGATTTTATAGATCTAATAAATAAGAAAAATAAATTAAATCTAATTTAATTTATATCTTGAAATTGGGTAATCTGATTATCCTTTGATGATCCTGCTGATTGTCTGAGATTCTAGATCTAGCCATGCAAGCGCCTGGGTATCCACTCAGGCTAAATCTGGAGATCTTCTTCTTCTTTATCACCTCTCCAAAAATTAGATCTAGATCTGATTTGGAGGATCTTCAAAACTCCTTTTTGAAGATCTGCTGTCGTCTCTGCAGTAGTGCTGCCTTCTTCCTTTCTCGTTAGCTTTTTTTTGCCCGAATTGCACTAAACTGGAGCCTAACTTTCTTTAGGCATGGAGAGGAGAGAGAGGATTAGAAGATGGCATGAAGGAGGGAAAGGGGCAGTCTTGAGACATGGCTAAGAGGGAACTCTCTGAAAGTGGGGCGCAGATAGGGTTTATACAGACCCTGCTGTGCCATGCAGTGCCACATCATCCTGACAATCACGTTGCTTCATGCAATCAGATCTAAATCTGATTGGTGGGATGACATCACCCGATCCAATTAGCTGAGAGTCCCACTAGTTCATCCTTAGATGGTGCCTAAGACTGGTCAAAGTCTATGGCTAGAGGTCATCTAAGTAGAATCCAAGAAGCAACCTAGAGTCCCATCCGTATGGGACTCCAGTCATCCCTATCCATGGGCGCATGCCTCCCTAGGCATGCGCCCCCTCCTTTCCAAATTTCAGTAAGGGAACAAGCCCCTATCTGCTCTCCAATAAGTGCATGACACATGGGTAGATGTCCAAGGGTCAAAGGACAAGAATTTGTAGGTGACAAAAAATGGCAGGTGTTGTCTCAAATTTATCTCATAAATTAAGATAATCCTTTTCTGACCTGGACAAGCTCCAGTCAAATCAAGTAAAGGTACCTGAGTGAGCATAAACTCATTTGGCTCAATCGAGATAACTTTTAATGATAATAAAAGGAGAACGTTAGGCTCAATCGTGTGCTAGCATGATTTTCTTGAACCTAATTGAATCTAATTTAAATCAATTGAACTGGATTAGTCCAATTGATGATATCCAGATCCAAACCCTTATTTGTGTGATCTAGTTAGATTTAGTTCTATATGGTAATGGGATATGTCGTGATATCCATCATCGACATCATCGAAACTTCTTTCGATGGATCAGAACTCTTCTGATTTAGACAACTAGAATGATTGATCATCTAAATCATTCTAATTGCTCCCAAAATCCATCAGTAACACCTAGCAGTATATGATGGCAACTCATCAAAATTGAAAATGAACCTCTTGGTGTAGCTACTTATATGATTAAGTTCTTCTAGCTTGAGCTCCGATCAGATTAGGATTAAGGTGAACTCATCAAATCCTAATTTCTATCATATGATTTAATCATTCAATTCAAGTTCGATGTAAAAACCTTAATAGAAACTCTTTAGTGCAGACTCCAGAGCCAACAGAAGTCGGCAACATAATTTAGATTTAATTTGGATTGAAAAAGCCATATCAGAATAACTCTACTTTAGTTATTTTGTTCTAGTTCTTTTGATTTAATCAATTAGTTCTTTTGATGCATTTAATTTTGGGTCCATAGGACCATACTTGGGTTTATTTTGGATTGAGCCTTATTTGGAAAGAGACCATCATAAAGAAGCAAGTTTGGTCCACATCATCTTTGGAACCACCACCTTCCACACGCCTAGGGAGGAAATACACATGCCAGCATATGCCATGCCCAAAGATCCTCATGCCAAGTTGTGCAAGGCATCAAGCGTCCACATAGAGTTTCTTTTCTTTCCTAGGATTTCTTAAGAGTTCTTGATTTCTTACTTATTTTGTTAAAAGATTGATTTCTTTTCTATGGTTCCATAAAAGATAGATATGATATATTATTATATTTGGAAACCATATATAATATTTTACTTTTTTGTTGGGAGGGTTGATTTTTTCTTGTAAAGAAAATAGGATTCCTAAAGAAATAGGACCCCTAGGATCCTATATAAATCCATGTATCTTTCATGAATGAGACAATGAATGAATGAATCAATTTATAATTTCCATAAATACTTATGTTGGTCGCTCCGAGAGGGAGAGGGTGTGAGACCCAAAATCGCCCCACGAGGGGAGGGTGTGAGGCCCACCTTTTTCTATCTCTTTAATCTTCATTTTCTTGAGATTCGGTGTTCCTACGACCCTGATTCATCTTCACCATCTACCTAAAAAAGCCTATTCTATCAAAAGAAGATCTGTCTCCTCTAAGATTTTTATTTATCATGTAGAGAGAGAAAGAGTGATCTATTATTCTATAAATCAAACGTTGACAAGGACCTTCGTTCCTTCATAACTGATCTTTGATTTTTTTTTACTTATTTTTTTTAGATCTGATGTTGGTAAAGACCCAGTTCTTTATTGATAGATCTTCTTGGTTAAAAGATTAAGAGCCCTAATCATGATAGTTTCTTAACTACCATGATCCGAATTCTTCTTATTTTTTTTAGATTTCTTGCGGGCTTAATTTCTTGCTATCCTTTATTCTATTTATATTTTTCTTTTTATAATTATTCATGAGCATGTTTAATTTTTGCTATCTGTCTATTTACTTTATTATTGCTAGTTATTTACTAATCTCTAAAATGGCATTCATCAGCATCATTTAGATTGATCGTGCTTTGATCCCATGTCAATCAGTCATGCCTCCTAAGCAGAGTATAGATAACTATACTGTCTATCTTGAAAATAATGTGCCACAGTCGGACATAATTTATTGTTGACGAATGGAAGGAAGCTTTGTGTTTTCTTTTCCTTTCTTTTCTTTTCTTTTTTTTTAGGCTATCCTGCATCAATTTAGTATCAGAGCCAGGTTGGTTAGGGCTTTAGTTTAAATTCTACAATTTAAAATTCCTACAAGTTAAATTTTTATAATTTAAATTTCATAATTTACTTTTTAGTATTTTTTTTTCTTTTTTATTGCATCTTATTTTTGCATCCTGAACTTGCATGACCACTAGATCAGGTATCTAGTACCAACATCCTACTTTCTCACCCAGTACCAACATGGATCCCAATATAGCAACCATCATTAATGTCCTGACTGAGAAGTTTGATGATATGAAAGATTTTATGAAAATCATGAGTGAAAGAATAACAGTACTAGAAGAAGCTAGGCAAAGATAATCTGAACCTGAGTCTCTCCAACTACCTATAGGATAGAGAAGAAGGAACCTCGACCTAGATCGACCTATAGCAGCACGCCCCCATCATAACCAGTTCGATCAGGATGAGCATGTCCTTAGGAATGTAAAGATTTAAGCTCCAAGTTTTGATGGTTGTCTAGATCCGAGAGAGTACTTAGATTGAGAATCGAGCATGGACCACTATTATGGATGGTATGAAATATTTGAAGTAAGAAGAGTTAGATTTGCTAGGATGAAGTTAGTTAGGCAAGCCTGACTTTATTAGAAAAGTATTGAACGTCTTCTCAACCAGAGAAGATAAGATTCGATAGAAACCTGAGATGAAATGAAGGAGAAATTTTGAGAAAAATACCTCCCCACCTTCTACTAATAAAGACTTTTAGATCAGTGGCAGAGACTTACTCAAGAAAATAGATTAGTCATAGAGTACATCATGAGATTTGATGAGTACCTCATGAGATGTGGAGTAACTGAAGATAGGGTTGTTACCTTATCTAGATTTAGAGCTGGATTATAAGAAGATATCCAGCGTGAGCTCTTTTTGCGAGAGGTAACCACATTAGAACAAGCTTATCAACTTATCCTAGACTTTGAGAGATTTTTTAGGTATTCGACCATCCATCGTCTTGAACCTTACCGAGTAATCCCTTCTGGATCAAGACCCAATACTACTCAGACTCCTAGTAATGGACCTCCACCTACAAATTCTATTATGAGAAAAGAAGATAAAGAAAAAAGAGTTGCAGGAGAGTTATCTAAGGGAAGTAGCTCGATCCCACTGCTTCAAGTGCCATGGTTATGGTCATTTTGCTGCACAATGTCCCAACCAATCATTATTTATGGAAGAATTAGAAGAAAAAATTCTAAAAAATATTGAGGAGAAAGTTTATGAAGCTGATCCAGGCTTAGTCGAGCAGTTTGAGAGTACTGAGGAAATCCTAAGTTTTGTTGCATCGGAGTTAGATCTTAGGCTTGGAGTCATTAGGTATGTTCTAGCACTAACTAAGAAGAGTGAAGACTGACGTAGGACTTCTATTTTCCACACCTTTATAAAATTTAGTGATAAAATTTGTAAGATGATCATTGATAGCGGTAGTTGTATCAACGTCATCTCCACCGACACGGTTAAGCGATTAGAATTAGCTTCTGTAGATCATCCCAGCCCATACCGTGTGTCTTGGATAGATTCCTTCTTTATTTCCATCAAACTTAGATATCGTATTCTCATCCAGCTCCATTCTTATCAGGATCATGTTTGGTATGCTGTCTTACCCATGAAAGTCGGAAGTATCATATTAGGTTGGCCTTGGCTATTTGATAATGATGTTACGATTTATGGTCGAACCAACTCCTGTAGTTTCACTCATAAGAATAAGAAGATCGTGATCAATCCTTCCCCATCTAAGGCTACCAATAGAAAGATAGACGGTGGACCAAAAGAAAACATCAAAAAGAAAAGCCTCCATCTGATAGGTGCTAAGAAATTAGACATGATCATGAGTAAAGTATCACCAGTTTGGATGATTGCTATGAGAGAAGTTCCTGAGGACTCTAAGATAGATCATCCCAAGGAAGTAATTCATAGATATCAACCTAGAAAATTAATAGACCTTATCCCACTGCCTATGCATGCTAGAATTTTTAAATCTGCAGAGTCATTTGCACAGCATGTCAAGAGTTTACATAAAGAGATCAGTAAAAAAATTAGTATTAGTAATAAAGTTTATAAATAGAATGTAGATTCTCATCGATATGCCCAAGAGTTTGTAGAAGGAGACTATGTGATGGTTCGAATGAGGTCTAAACGATTCCTACCAGGAACCGTCAAGAAGTTACATGCTCAAGGAGTAGGTCCATTTAAGATTTTAAAGAAGATCGGACCAAATGCATATGTTGTGGACTTACCTTTTGATTTTGGGATTAGCTCTACTTTTAACATTATAGATCTCGTCGCCTATAAAGAGCCAACTTGGATACCTAGTGAGCCATTTGAGCCTGAACCAACCTTTGAGAGAGAGCCTATCCTGAATGTCCACCGACCAAAATGTCAAAGTATGATCAGATTGAGAGAATTTTGGATGAGCAGATCATCTCCACCTGGAGTCGAGGCTATCAGCGGTACTTAGTTAGATGGTGAGGTCGACCGAAGTCCAAGGATACCTGGATCACTCGAGAAGAGCTGCAGCATATTGATCCCGATTTGCTTGAGCATCATTAGAGCAAAATCGACCCCCACTCGATAGGATCGAGTTCTCCCCACCCTGAGAGAATTGGTGTAGACACCAGAGCCAACAGAAGTCGACAACATAATTTAGATTCAATTTAGATTAAAGAAGCTATATCAGAATAACTCTACTTCAGTTATTTTATTTTAGTCCTTTTGATTTAATCAATTAGTTCTTTTGATGCATTTAGTTTTAGGTCCATAGGACCATACTTGGGTTTATTTTGGATTGATTCTTATTTGGAAAGAGACCATCATAAAGAAGCAAGCTTAGTCCATGTCATCTTTGGAGCCACCACCCTCCACATGCCCAAGGAGAAAATACACACGCTAGCATGTGCCATGCCCAAGGATCCTCATGCCAAGTTGTGCCAGACATCAAGCGCCCACATGGAGTTCCTTTTCTTCCCTAGGATTCCTTAAGAGTTTTTAATTTCTTACTTATTTTGTTAAAAGGCTGATTTCTTTCCTATGGTTTCATAAAAGATAGATATGATATATTATTGTATTTGAAAATCATATATAATGTTTTATTTTTTTGTTGGAAGGGTTGATTTTTTTTTATAAAGAAAATAGGATTTCTAAAGAAATAGGACCCCTAGGATCCTATATAAACCTATGTATCTTTCATGAATGAGACAATGAATGAATGAATCAATTTACAATTCCCACAAACACTTATGTTGGTCGCTCCGAGAGGGAGAGTTGTGAGATCCAAAATCGCCCCATGAGGGGAGGGTGTGAGGCCCACCTTTTTCTATCTCTTTAATCTTCATTTTCTTGAGATTCAGTATTCCTACGATCCCGATTCGTCTTCACCATCTACCTACATAAGCCTATTCCACCAAAAAAAGATATGTCTCCTCCAAGATTTTTATCTATCATGCAGAGAGAGAAAGAGTGATCTATTATTCTACAGATCAAAAATTGACAAGGACCTTCATTCCTTCTCAACCGATCTTTGATTTTTTTTTACTTATTTTTTTTAGATCTAATGTTGGTAAAGACCCAGTTCTTTATTGATAGATCTGCTTGGTTAAAAGATTAGAGCCCTAATCAGGGTAGTTTCTTAACTATCACGATCCAAATTCTTCTTATTTTTTTTTGGATTTCTTGCGGACTTAATTTTTTGCTATCCTTCATTCCATTTATATTTTTTCTTTTATAATTATTCATGAGTATGTTTAATTTCTGCTATCTATCTATTTACTTTATTTTTGCTAGTTATTTACTGATCTCTAAAATGGCATTCATCAGCATCATTTAGATTGATCATGCTTTGGATCCATGTCAATCAGTCATGCCTCTTGAGCAGAGTATAGGCAACTATACTGTCTGTCCTGGGAATAATGTGCCATGGTCGGACGTGATTTATTATTGATGAATGGAAGAAAGCTTTGTGTTTTTTTTTTCTTTCTTTTCTTTTCTTTTTTTTTTAGGCTATCCCGCATCACTCTTTTTATTATTTCACTCTACCATGGCCATGGGCTTATGGACTTGATTCTCATGATCATCATAGGGCTGCTCCTCATCCATCGAGGTAGATAGATTTTCTTTTGGTGCAATCCAATTCCTACAATGAACATGCTATAGCCAACATACACCTCAGAATTTCGAATGGCTAGGAGACCGAGTCATGGTGTAGTCAAACTATATCATTCTCAAGATAAACTGTCGATACACCTCAGGTCAAAGAACCAGACACACACTGCAGCTTCGAGTCAGTCATCGACGAGAAGGTAGACTTCCTTATGACTGCTCGAGGTGGTCACGCTCAGCGCCCTCGTTCTCTAACGAGTATTTATACTCTTGCTCCAATGTCTCCATACCGTAGACTCAAGACTCATCTACTATAAAGAAGTAATTGTACACCAACCTTCTGGATCAATCACCATCCTCATGATGATCCTACGGTCAGGAGCATTTTATGAGTTAATAATGAAAATTCTTGTCTTAAATTTTCAACTCTTGAAAATAAGAATTATCATTACCATTAACTCAAGAAATGTATCACAAACACTAAATACACATTGTGATAGAAAATAATCTATTTTATTATTTATAGTCAAAATTATAATTTTGCCCCTAGAAGTGTATTACAAGTGTCAGCCAATTCTGGCTTCTAGGACATATATATCTAACAAACTTTCACTTGATCTAGAGCTAATTGGCTACAAATCTAAGTCCCATCTCCTCAAGGTGGGCTTCGATCTTCTGCTGGCCCAACGGCTTTGTAAGCGGATCTGCCGCATTGTCTGCAGAGTCGACTCTCTTGACCTCGACGTATCCCTTCTCGAGGTAATTATGGATGAGGTGGTATCGCCGCTTGATGTGCTTGAGTTTTTGGTGAGACCTCGGCTCCTTAGCAAGGGCTATGGCGCCATTGTTGTCATAGTACAGAGGAATGGCATCTGATGGCATCACTCCAATCTCTACGATAAACTTCTTGTACCAGAATGCCTCCTTTGCAGCTTCTGATGCAGCGATGTATTCTGCTTCCATGGTGGAATCTACTATCACTGTCTGCTTGAAACTTTTTTAACTGATAGCTCCACCATTGTACACAAATAGACTCTTAGATGTCGACTTTCGATCATCTACATCGGACATAAAATCCGAGTCTGTATATCCCTGAACTTGGAGTTCTCCATTACCAAAGACCAACAACATATCCTTAGTTCTTCTCAAGTACTTAAGGATACATTTCACAGAAGTCCAGTGTTCTTCACCTGGATTCGACTGATATCTGCTTGTGACACTCACAGCATGGGCTATATCAGGTCGTGTACATAACATGGCATACATGAGGCTCCCTATTGCTAGAAGCATAAGGGATCTTGCTCATGCGTTCTATTTCCTCAGGTGTGCTAGGGCACATCTTTTTGGAAAGATGAATGCCATGTCTGAAGGGTACCAAACCCTCTTAGAGTTTTCCATACTAAACCTCTTTAGCACTTCCTCTATGTACATCTTCTGTGAAAGTCCTAGCATCCTATTCGGTCTATCTCTATAGACCTTAATTCCTAGAATAAAGGATGCTTCTCCTAGGTCTTTCATGGAGAATTCTTTAGATAACCACATTTTGACTATGGTCAACATGGGAATATCATTCCCAATAAGGAGGATGTCATCCACGTACAATACGAGGAAGACAACAGCGCTCCCACTGACCTTTTTGAAGACACATGGCTTCCTCCTTCATTTTTGATGAAACCAAACATAATTTGATCACATCATTGAAAATGAGTATTCCAGCTCCGAGATGCTTGCTTAAGTCCATATATGGACCTTTGCAGCTTGCATAACCTTGTGATCAGTCATCACTGGATGTGAAACCTAGCGGCTGTTCCATATAGATATCTTCCTCAAGATATCCATTTAAGAATGCCATTTTCACGTCCATTTGCCATATTTCATAATCGAAATAGGCTGCAACAGCAAGCAATGTGCGAATGGATTTTAGCATAGCTACTGGCGAAAAGGTATCCTGATAGTCAATGCCTTCGCATTGACTATAACCTTTTGCCACTAATCTAGCCTTGAATGTCTCCACATTTTCCATCTGCACCAATCTTTCTCTTGAAGATCCATTTACACCCAATAGGTACTATACCTTCTGGTGGATCTACCAAGGTCCAGACTTGGTTTGAGTGCATCGAGTCAATTTCTGACTTCATTGCCTCTAACCATTTCTCGGAGTCGATATCTGATATCGCCTCGTTATAGGTTTTGGGATCATCACCATGAACACCATTACCTATGAGGAACATTTTCCTCTACTTTCTCTCTGAAATAATACCTAAGTACCTCTCAGGGGGATGGAAAACTCTTTCCGATCTACGAGGTGGAGGAGGTAGTGATTCTTATTGGCTCAACCTGATTTGGTTCCATTTGGTCCTTAGCTCATTGCTCTTGTGAGACTTTCTCATCGAAGCTTGAATCTGCTTTCCAATGCCGCTATCTTGAATAAACTATTTTTCAAGAAAGATGGCATGTCGACTCACAATCACATTGTGATCTTCTGGAATGTAGAAATAATATCCTAATGACTCTTTAGGATATCCTATAAATCGAGCTCTAAAGGACCTAAAGTCTAACTTGTCTGCTTGTTATCTTTTGACATGAGCCAGACAACCCCAAATTCTGAGATGACTTAGACTTGGTTTCTTACCATGCCATATCTCATATGGTGTGGTAGGAACGATTTTAGAAGGAACCCTATTCAGTAAGTATATTGCAGTTAACAAACAGTATCCCTAAAAAAAATCAGAATGGTCTATAAAGCTCATCATGGATCGGACCATATCCAATAGAGTCTGGTTCCTCCGTTCTAAAATTCTGTTGAGTTGAGGTATTCTAGGTGGAGTCCATTGAGAGACTATTCTATTTTTCTTGAGATAGTCCAAAAATTTTTGACTAAGGTATTCACCTCCTCGATCTGATCGAAGAACCTTAATGGATTTTTCTAGTTTGCTTTTCTACTTCATGTCTGAATTTCTTGAACTTTTCAAAAGCTTCAGACTTATGTCTCATAAGATACACATACCCATACCTAGATAAATCATCGATAAAGGTTATGAAGTAGACAAAGTTGCCTCTAGCCGGCACATCAAATGGGCCACACACATCAGTATGTACTAGGGCAAGAAGATCCATGGCCCTTCCCCATGTCCCACAAAAGGGAGCTTAGTCATTTTGCCATGAAGACAAGATTCACAAATTGGATATGACTCGGAAAGTCAATGGACTCAATAGCCCAATTTTCTCCAATTTGTTAACCCTATCTTCTGCTATATGACCTAGTCTTAGGTGCCATAGATACCTATCGTTTGGACTATCCCTAGGTCATTTTATGTTATTCACATTTTGCTCGATATTAAAAATAGATACATCAATATGTAACTGATAAAGACCATTAATAAGGAAATCACTTGCAATTTTATTTCTTTCATAAAGAATGTTACAATGGTCCTTAAGAAAACTAATTACATAGCCTTCTAATGCAAGGCAAGAAATAGAAATCAAATTCCTACTTGCTGCAGGCACATAATAATAGTCTTTTAACACTAAGT
Source organism: Cocos nucifera (assembly GCA_006176705.1). NCBI lineage: Eukaryota > Viridiplantae > Streptophyta > Magnoliopsida > Arecales > Arecaceae > Cocos > Cocos nucifera. The sequence goes on along the minus strand of QRFJ01000896.1, from coordinate 487,190 downwards.
CTAAACTAGATGGTAGTCGAAGAGGGTATGTTCTCACGGCCATGACAGTAACTCTTGCTCCATTTTTTATGCGCAGGATCATCTCACCATCCCTCAGCCTCCTGCTATCCTCAAGACCCTGCATGGAAATGCACAAATAAGCACTAAAATCAGAGTCAAGTACCCAACTGGATGTAGAAGAATCGTAAGGTTAGACTCAATAACGAGCATACCTCTAGAAGGACCTACCTCCTTATTCTTTAGGGTGGCCAGGTAAGTAGGACAGTTTCACTTTCAGTGGCCGTCATTGTTGCAATGAAAATATTTTTCTTTGTCAGCAGCCTTCTTCTTCAGCTCTGTCTTTTTTTTCTTTTCTCCTTCCACCTTCTGCTTTTTCACAGACTTCTTCTTCTTTCCAAAAGGCTTTCTCTTTGAAGAAGTCCATTCCATAGCAAGCACTGAGCCTTTAGAACCTTTCATAGAAAGCTCAGCGGTAACCAGCATGTTTATAAGTTCGGCCAAGAAATTTTGAAGTTTATGCATATGGTAGTTCATGATGAACTATCCATATGCATCAATCAAAGATTGCAGAATTATGTCATTCTATAGATCCAAGTCTAGCTTCACTCCGAGCTTCTCAAGCTCTTCCAAATCCTTGATCATCATCAGATAATGATCTTGGATAGACTACCCATCATGCATCTTAGTCTTGAATAGTCGTTTAGTGACTTGATACTTGGCTGCACGACTCTGTTCACCAAACATCTCTTGTAGGTGAGCCAATATTTAGTAAGCAGTCCTGATATCTTCATGTTGGTGCTGAAGTTCATCAGATATCGAGCCTAACATGTAATATCCGACCTTGTTATCTTTGTCCGTCCACTTATCCAGAGACATTCTCTGTTCAGCGGATGGACGGGCTGGTAAGGTGGAAGGGTTCTGGTCTAATACATGAGTTAACTTCTCGAAATCCAAAATAATTTTGAAGTTCTGGAGCCAATCCTTATAATTTGGTCCGATCAGTCTATGGGTGTCCAGAGGGTTGGATGCAGATATTTTTCCATAGAGAGTCAAAATTTTTAGTTAGATATTATAATTAAGACTTAACCAATTTATTTAAAATTTTTATTTTTAAATAAATTAGCTTTCACTATTTTTTTGAATTCCTACACTCCCTCTGTAGAGATGCAAAAATCTCCATGATTAATGATTTCTAGTGGATGGTGCGGTCCCACCAACTGACTCATCACCTCACCTATCAGTTATTGATGATGGGTTAGCCAATAAGTGAACAACTCTTGTTCAATGATTTTTCAATCATGGTGCATCCAAACTTGATCTCTAATTTATGAATCTCACCATGCCCAAAATATTGATCTACTCCTTAGTTAAGTCAGACTCACCATTTGCACAGATTGAATTTCTAATTGAGTCTCTCACCATATCTGGAATATTAAGCCTAATCCATCCTTCAGCCCGTAGCATCCAATGCCTAATAGATATGGTTGCATCTTTTCGGTGCAACTGAATCACTGTAACCAACCAAGAACAATCAATATCGAGAAGGGTTCGCACATCTACAATGGTGGAAGACCTTAGACTTAATCTTTTCTTAGAAAGATTTGATTTAAGTCTCATTAGACTAGACTTGACCGTCATAACCATTATGACTAACCTAGTGGCATGGGTTAGCTTGAATTATTGACCACCTCAGATCAAAATTGAGCCAACAAACATGGCCAGATAAGTGAGATCGGTAAAAGGGATATGCCATTAACTCGATAAGAACGCATTCGAGTCGAGTAGCTCTCAATTAAAAATTAGTCGATCGGATTTGCCAAACTTATCTTAGACACCAAATTATTGAGCTAGAACCAATCGGGTTAGCCTACAATCCAGACTCTAACCATTGAGCCTAATTAGGTCTTAGCTTGATCGATCACTCACGTGATTTGATCTTGATCCAAACTTAATCCTATTAGGCTGGTCAATTTAAGCACTGTTGATCCCATCTAACCAACTCTTGATTTGATTTGATCAACCGCTTAGACCTAATTGAGCTACCCAAGCCCGAACCCAATTTTATGAATATGTCTTAGATCTAAAATTCTTAATTTTAGATCTAATTAATATTTTATAATCTTAATTCTTAATGTCGTTAGGGTTCATAAATAAAATATGTAAATAAAATCTTAGGATTTCAGGATCTAGGATTTTACAGAAAGTAAGTTTTTTGATTTCTGATTAAGGACGAACGCACAGCATTCCTACACATCATAAGAACACCCCATCGAATGGAAGAAGAGGATATTTAAACCCTACTTTATTCTTATGATCGAACGGTCAAGGGGGATGCCTTAATCAGAAATATAAATCTACAAAACTTGTTAGATCTACATCATATCTCATATATAAAAATTGATCTAACTTAATACATATTTTGCATACATCTCATGTATCATATCATGCATGTTTTTTAGATCTAAATTATCTCATAATTATCTAAAAAAATAGATTTAAATTGATCGCATCAAAATAAATTCTAATCTAGATAATTATGTAGAACTATTCTACAACAAGTCTAATCATGCATGGATCATATCTCATATGATCTAAAAATTAAATAATTTTATTTTCTATTTTTTAAACTTTATTATAATATTTGTAATCATTAAAAAATAAAAAATAAATAGATCTAAAATTATAATTTAATCAAAATAAATCATGATCATGCAAGACTACATATAGAACTATTCTATTTGACAACTAGTCATGTATATTATAGAACTTAGATCTATATTATTTAATTTTAATTTTTTTGATTTTAGATCTAATCATATCTCATGTGATATCTAAAATCTTCTAATTTTTAGATCAAAATAAAATAAAAATTAGATCTTAATAATTTAGAGAACCTGGCTCTGATACCAGTTGAAGGAGAAATCTTGATTTTTTGGATCAGGTTCGTTCAGATCTGATCGGATCGAGAGAGATATTTTAAAAATTTCTCTCATGTATGTAGATCAGATCTAAAATATTTTAGATCTAATTTTATAAATCTAATAAATAAAATAAAAATAATTTAATTTAATTTATACTTTAAAATTGGGCAATCTGATTATCCTTTGATGATCCTGCTGATTGTCTGAGATTCTGGATCTAGCCATGCAAGCGCCGAGCCTCTATCAGTATCCACTCAGGCTAGATTTAGAGATCTTCTTCTTCTTTATCACCTCTCCAAAAATTAGATCTGGATCTGATTTGGAGGATATTCAAAATTCCTTTTTGAAGATCTGCTGTCGTCTCTGCAGCAGTGCTGCCTTCTTCCTTTCTCATCAGCTTTTTCATACCTGGATTGCACCAAACTAGAGCCCAAAACTTTCTTTGGGAATGGAGAGGAGAGAGAGGATTAGAAGATGGCATGGAGGAGGGAGAGGGGCAACCTTAGGGCATGGCTAAGAGGAAACTCTCTGAAAGTTGGGTGTAGATAAGGTTTATATAGATCCTGCTACGCCATGCAGTGCCACATCATCCCGGTCAATCACGTTGCTTCATGCAATCAGATCTAAATTTGAATGATGGAATGACATCACCTAGTCTAATCAGATGAGAGCCCCACTAGTTCATCCTTAGATGGCACCTAAGATTGGTCGAAGTCTATGGCTAGGGGTCACCTAAGTAGAATCCAAGAAGCAACCTAGAGTCCCATTCGTATGGGACTCCAGTAGTCCCTATCCATAGGTGCACGCCTCCCTAGGCATGTTCCTCCTCCTTTCCAAATTTTAGTAAGGGGACAAGCCCCTATCTGCTCTCCAATAAGTACATGACACATGGGCAGATGTCCAAGGGTCAAAGGTCAACGTTTGACCAAAGTCAAAGGACAAGAATTAGGAGATGATGGAAAATGACAGGTGTTGTCTCAAATTTATCTCATAAATTAAGACAATCCTTTTCTGATCTAAACAAGCTCCAGTCAGACCAAGTAAAGATACCTGAGTGAGCACAAACTTCCTTTGGCTCAGTCGAGACAACTTATTTATGATAGTAAAAGGAAGAACGTTAGGCTTCAATCGAGTGCTAGCACGATTTTCTTGAACCTAATTGAATCTCATTCAGAATCAATTGAACTGGATTAGTTCAATTGATGATCATCCAGATTCAAACCCTTGTTTGTGTGATCCCAGTTAGGTTCAGTTCTATATGGTAATGGGATATGTCATGATCTCTATCATCGACATCATCGAAACTCCTTTCGATGGATCAGAACTCTTCTGATTCAGACAGCTAGAATGATCGATCATCTAAATCATTCTAATTGCTCCCAAAATCCACCAGTGACACCTAGCAGTATATGGTGGCAACCCATCAGAGCTGAAAATGCGAACCTCTTGGTGCAGCTACTTGTGTGATTAAGTTCTTCTATCTTGAGCCCCGATCAGATTAGGGTTAAGGTGAACTCGTCAAACCCTAGTTTCTATCATATGATGTAATCATTCGATTCAAGTCCGATGTGAAAATCTAAATAGAAACTCTTTCTATTATTTCACTCTGCCATGGCCATGGGCTTATGGACTTGATTCTCATGATCATCATAGGGCTGCTCCTCATACCACCGAGGTAGATAGATTCCATCTTGATGCAATCCAGTTCCTACAATGAACATGCTATAGCCAACATACACCTCAGGATTCCATATGGCTAGGAGACCGAGTCAATGGTGTAGTCAAACTATAACACCCTCAAGGTGAACTGCCGATGCACCTCAGGTCAAAGAACCAGACACACTACTGCAGCATCGAGTCAGTCATTGACGAGAAGGTAGACTTCCTAATGACTACTCGAGGTGGTCACGCTCAGTGCCCTCGTTCTCTAACGAGTATCCTATACTCTCGCTCTGGTGTCTCCACACCATAGACTCAAGACTCATCTACTATAAGAGAAGCGATTGTACACCAACCTTCTGGATCAATCACCATCCTCATGATGATCCTATGGTCAGGAGCATTTTATGAGTTAATAATGAAAATTCTTGTCTTAAATTTTTAACTCTTGAAAATAAGAATTATCATTATCATTAACTCAAGGGATGTATCACAGACACTAAATACATATTTATGATAGAAAATAATCTATTTTATTATTTATAGTCAAAATTATAATTTTGCTCCTAGAAATATATTACAAGTGTCAGCCAATTCTGACTTCTAGGGCACACATATCTAACACATTGACCTTTGACACTTAGACATCTGCCCATATGTCATGCACCTATTGAAGAGCAGATAGGGGCTTGTCCCCTTGCTAGATTTTGAAAAGGAGGGGGTACATGCCTAAGGAGGCGTGCGCCCATGGATAGGGACGTCTAGAGTCCCATACGGATGGGACTCCAGGTTGCTTCTTGGTTTCTACTTAGGTGGCCCATAACTGTAGACTTTGATCAGTCTTAGGCCATCTAAGGATGAATTAGAGGAACTCTCATCTGATTGGATCAGGTGATGTCATCCCACCAATTATATTTAGATCTGATTGCATGAAGCAACGTGATTGACCGGGATGATGTGGCACTGCATGGCGCAGTAGGGTCTATATAAACCCTATCTGTGGCCAACTTTCATAGAGTTCTCTTCTAGCCATGCACCAAGGCTATTCCTCTCCATCCTCTATGCCATCCTCTAGTCCTCTCTCTCATCTCCATGCCCAAGGCAAGTTAGGCTCCAGTTTGGTGCGATCTAGGTAAGAAAAAGCTGACGAGAAAGGAAAAAGATAGCACTGCTGTAGAGACGACAGCAGATTTTGAAAAAAAAGTTTTGAAGATCCTCCAAATTAGATCCAAATTTAATTTTTGGAGAAATAATAAAAAAGAAGAAGATCTTCAGATCTAGCTTGAGTAGATATCGGTAGAGGTCAGGTGCTTGTGTGGCTAGATCTAGAATCTTAGACAATCAGCAGGATCATCAAAGGATAATCAAATTACCCAATATCATGGTATAAATTAAATTAGATTTAATTTATTTTTATTTTTATTTATTAGATCTATAAAATTAAATCTAAAATATCTTAGATTTGATCTAGATATATGAGATAAATTTTTGAAATATCTCTCTTGATCCGATCAGATCTGAATGAACCTGATCCGGAAAATCAGGATTTCCCCTTCAATTGGTATCAGAGCCAGGTTCTCTAAATTATTTAGATCTAATTTTATTTTATTTTTTATTTAATAATTAAATAATTTTAGATATCACATAAGATATGATTAGATCTAAAATTAAAAAAATTAAAATTAAATAATATAAATATAAGTTCTACAATATGCATGACTAGTTGTAAAATAGAATAGTTCTATACGTAGTCTTGCATGATCATGATTTATTTTGATTAAATTATAATTTTAAATCTATTTATTTTTTATTTTTTAATGATCATAAATATTATAATAAGATCTAAAAAATAGTAAATAAAATTATATAATTTTTAGATCATATGAGATATGATGCTTGCATGTTTAGACTAATTGTAGAATAGTTCTACATAATTATCTAGATTAAAATTTATATTGATGTGATCAATTTAAATTTAATTTTTTAGATAATTATGAGATAATTTAGATCTAAAAAATATGCATGATATGATACATGAGATGTATGCAAAATATGCCATTAAGTTAGATCTAATTTTATATATGAGATATATGATATAGATCTAAACTAGTTTTGTAGTATTTATATTTCTGATTAAGGCGTTCCTCTTGGCCGTCCGATCATAAGAATAAGATTAGGATTTAAATGGCCCTCTCCTTCTCATTCGATGGGGTGTTCTTATGAATGTGTAGGGGTTGCTGCGCATTCGTCCTTAATCAAAAATCAAAAACTTACTTTCTGCAAAATCCTAGAATCCTGAAACCCTAGGATTTTATTGTGCATATTTTGTTTATGAATCCCTAAACTTAATTAAGAATTAAGATTATGAAATAAATGTAGGATCTAAAATTGAGAATTTCAGATCTAAGACATATTCATAATATTGGGTTCGGGCTTGGGTAGCTCAATTAGGTCTAAGCGGTTGATCAAACCGAATCAAGAGTTGGTTAGATGGGATCAACAATGCTTAAATTGACCAGCCTAATAGGATTAAGTCTGGGTCAAGATCGAGTCACGTGAGTGATCGATCAAGCTAAGACCTAATTAGGCTCAGTGGTTAGAGTCTGGATTGTAGGCTAATCCCAATTGGTTCTGGCTCAACAATTTGGTGTCTAAGGTAAGTTTGGCAGATACGATCGACTGATTTTTAATTGGGAAGCTACTCGACCTCAGAATGCATTCTTGTCGAAGTTAATGGCATATCCCTTCCATCCGATCTCACTTACCTAGGCCATATTTGTTGACTCAGTTCTTGATCTGAGGTGGTCAATAATCCGAGCTAACCCATGCCACTAGGTTAGTCATAATTGTTATGACTATGTCAAGTCTAGTTTAATGAGACCTAAATCAAATCTTCCTAAGAAAAGATTAAGTCTAAGGTCTTCCACCATTGTAGATGTGTGGGCCCTTCCCGGGATTGATTGTTCTCGGCTGGTTACAGTGGTTCAGTTGCATCCGAAAAGATGCAACCATGTCTATTAGGCATTGGATGCTATGGGCTGGAGGATGGATTAGGGCTCAATATTTTGGATACGGTGAGAGACTCAATTAAAAATCCCAGTCTATGCAAATGGTGGGTCTGACTTAACTAAGGAGTGGATCAATATTTCGGATATGGTGAGATTCATGAATTAGAGACCAAGTTTGGGTGCACCATGATTAGGAGAATCATTGAACAAGAGTTGTTCACTCATTGGCTAACCCATCACCAATAACTGTTAGGTGAGGTGATGAGTCAGTTGGTGGGACCGCACCATCCCACTAGAAATCATTAATCGTGAAGATTTTTGCATCTCTACAGAGAAAGTGTAGGGATCCAAGAAAATAGTGAAAGCTAATTTATTTAAAAATAAAATTTTTAAATAAATTGGTTAAGTCTTAATTATAATATCTAACTAGAAACTTTGACTCTATACAGAAAAATGTCTGCATCCAACCCACTAGCACGAATCCTGGACACCCATAGACTAACCGAATCCAATTAAAAGAATTGGCTCCGAAACTTTAAAATTATTTTGAGTTATGAGAAGTTAACTCATGTATTAGATCAGGATCCTCCCATCTTACCAGTCCATCCATCTGCTAAACAGAGAGCATCTCTAGATAAGTGGATGGACGAAGATAATAAGGCCAGATATTACATATTGGGCTCGATGTCTGATGAACTTCAATGCCAACATGAAGATATCTGGACTGCTCGTCAAATGTTGGCTCACCTACAAGAGATGTTTGGTGAACAGAGTCACACAGCCAAGTATCAAGTCACTAAATGACTATTCAAGGCTAAAATACGCGATGGGTAGTCGGTTCAAAATCATTATCTGATGATGATCAAAGACTTGGAAGAGCTTGAGAAGCTCGGAGTGAGATTGGACTTGGATCTACAGAATGATATAATTTTGCAATCTTTGACTAATGTGTATGAGCAGTTCATCATGAACTACCATATGCATAAACTTCAAAATTTCTTGACCGAACTTATGAACATGCTGGTTACCGCTGAGCTTTCTATGAAAGGTTCTAAAGGCTTAGTGCTTGCTATGGAGTGGACTTCTTCCAAAAGAAAGTCTTTTGAAAAGAAGAAGTCTATAAAAAAGCAAAAGATGGAAAGAGGAAAGAAGAAAAAGATAGAGTTGAAAAAGAAGGCCGCTGACAAAGGAAAGTGTTTCCATTGCAACAATGATGGCCACTGAAAGCGGAACTATCCTACATACCGGGCCATCCTGAAGAATAAGTAGGAGGTAGGTCCTTCTGAAGGTATGCTCTTTATTAAATCTAACCTTACGATTTCTTCTACATCCAGTTGGATGCTTGACTCTGGTTCTAGTGCTCATTTGTGTACTTCCATGTAGGGTCTTGAGGATAGCAAGAGGTTGAAAAATGGTGAGATGATCCTGTGCATCAGAAATAAAGCAAAAGTTGCTATCATGGCCGTGGAAACATACCCTCTTCGACTACCATCTAATTTATACTTAGTGTTAAAAGACTATTATTATGTACCTGTAGCAAGCAGAAATTTGATTTCTATTTCTTGCCTTACATTAGAAGGCTATGTAATTAATTTTCTTAAGGATCATTGTAACATTCTTTATGAAAGAAATAAAATTACAAGTGATTTTCTTATTAACGATCTTGATCAGTTACATATTGATGTATCTATTTTTAATATCGAGCAAAATGTGAATACCATGAAATAACCTAAGGATAGTCCAAATGATAGGTATCTATGGCACCTAAGACTAGGTCATATAACAGAAGATAGGATTAATAAATTAAAAAAAATTGGGCTATTGAGTCCATTGACTTTTGAGTCATATCCAATTTGTGAATCTTGTCTTCATGGCAAAATGACTAAGCTCCCTTTTGTAGGACAAGGAGAAAGGGCCACAGATCTTCTTGTCTTAGTACATACTGATGTGTGCGGCCCATTTGATGTGCCAGCTAGAGACAACTTTATCTACTTTATAATCTTTATTGATGATTTATGTAGGTATGGGTATGTGTATCTTATGAGACATAAGTCTGAAACTTTTGAAAAGTTTAAGAAATTCAGACATGAAGTAGAAAAGCAAATAAAAAAATCATTAAGGTTCTTCGATCAGATCGAGGAGGTGAATACCTTAGTCAGAAATTTCTGGACTATCTCAAGAAAAATTGCATAATCTCTCAGTGGACTCCACCTGGAACACCTCAACTCAATGGGGTTTCAAAATGGAGGAACCGAACTCTATTAGATATGGTCCGATCCATGATGAGCTTCACAGACCTTCCTGATTTTCTTTGGGGACACTGTTTGTTAACTGCAATATACTTACTAAATAGGGTTCCTTCTAAAATCATTCCTACAATACTGTATGAGATATGGCATGGTAGAAAACCAAGTCAGAAATTGACTCAATGCACTCAAACTAAGTCTGAATCTTGGTAGATCCACCAGAAGGTATAGTACCTATTGGATGTAAATGGATCTACAAGAGAAAGATTGGTGCAGATGAAAATGTGGAGACATTCAAAGCTAGATTAGTGGCAAAAGATTATAGTCAATGCAAAGGCATTGACTATCACTATCAGGATACCTTTTCGTCAGTAGCTATGCTAAAATTCATCCACACATTGCTTGCTATTGCAGCCTATTTCGATTATGAAATATGACAAATGAACATAAAAATGGTATTCTTAAAAAGATATCTTGAGAAAGATATCTATATGGAACAACCGCTAGGTTTCACATCCAGTGATGATGATCATAAGGTATGCAAGTAGCAAAGGTCCATATATGGACTTAAGCATGCATCTCGAAGCTGGAACACTCATTTTAATGATGTGAATCAAATTATTTGGTTTCATCAAAAATGAAGAGGAACCATGTGTCTTCAAAAAGATCAGTGGGAGCACTGTTGTCTTCCTCGTATTGTACGTGGATGACATCCTCCTTATTGGGAATGATATTCTCCATGTTGACCATAGTTAAAATGTGGTTATCTAAAGAATTCTTCATGAAAGACCTAGGAGAAGCATCCTTTATTCTAGGAATTAAGGTCTATAGAGATAGACCGAATAGGATGCTAGGACTTTCACAGAAGATGTACATAGAGGAAGTGCTAAAGAGGTTTAGTATGGAAAACTCTAAGAGGGGTTTGGTACCCTTCAGACATGGCATTCATCTTTCCAAGAAGATGTGCCCTAGCACACCTGAGGAAATAGAATGCATGAGCAAGATCCCTTATGCTTCAGCAATAGGGAGCCTCATGTATGCCATGTTATGTACACGACCTGATATAGCCCATGCTGTGAGTGTCACGAGCAGATATCAGTCAAATCCAGGTGAAGAACACTGGACTTCTATGAAATGTATCCTTAAGTACTTGAGAAGAACTAAGGATATGTTGTTGGTCTTTGGTAATGGAGAACTCCAAGTCCAAAGGTATACAGACTCAGATTTTATGTCTGATGTAGATGATCGAAAGTCGACATTTGGGAGTCTGTTTGTGTGTAATGGTGGAGCTGTCAGTTGAAAAAGTTTCAAGCAGATAGTAATAGCAAATTTCACCATGGAAGCAAAATACATCACTGCATCAGAAGCTGCAAAGAAGGAATTCTGGTATAAAAAGTTTACCGTAGAGATCGAAGTGATGCCATCAGATGCCATTCCTCTGTACTGCGATAACAATGGCACCATAGCCCTTGCTAAGAAGCTGAGGTCTCATTAGAAATTCAAGCACATCGAGCGACGATACCACCTCATCCATGATTACCTCGAGAAGGATTATATTGAGATCAAGAGAGTTGACTCCACAAACAATGCGGTGAATCCGCTTACAAAGCCGTTGGGCCAGCAAAAGATCAAAGCCCATCTTGAGAAGATGGGACTTAGATTTGTAGTCAATTGGCTTTAGGTCAAGTGGGAGTTTGTTAGATATGTGTGCCTTAGAAGCTAGAATTGGCTGACACTTGTAATACACTTCTAGGGGCAAAATTATAATTTTGACTATAAATAATAAAATGAATTATTTTCTATCATAAATGTGTATTTAGTGTCTATGATACATCCCTTGAGTGAATGGTAATGATAATTCGTATTTTCAAGAGTTGAAAATTTAAGACATGAATAATCATTATTAACTCATAAAATGCTCCCGACCATAGGATCATCATGAGGATGGTGATTGATCCGGAAGGTTGGTGTACAATCGCTTCTCTTTAGTAGATGAGTCTTGAGTCTACGGTGTGGAGACACCGGAGCGAGAGTACAGGTACTCGTTAGAGAATGAGGGCACTGAGCGTGACCACCTCGAGTAGTCATTAGGAAGTCTACCTTCTCGTCAATGACTGACTCGATGCTGCAGTAGTGTGTCTGGTTCTTTGACCTGAGATGCATCGGCAGTTCACCTTGAGGGTGTTATAGTTTGACTACACCATTACTCGGTCTCCTAGCCATATGGAATCCCTGAGGTGTATGTTGGCTATAGCATGTTCATTGTAGGAACTGGATTGCATCAAGATGGAATCTATCTACCTCGGTGGTATGAGGAGCAGCCCTATGATGATCATGAGAATCAAGTCCAGAAGCCCATGGCCATGGCAGAGTGAAATAATAGAAAGAGTTTCTATTTAGATTTTCACATTGGACTCGAATCGAATGATTACATCATATGACAGAGACTAGGGTTTGACGAGTTCACCTTAACCCTAATCTGATCGGGGCTCAAGATAGAAGAACTTAATCACACAGGTAGCTGCACCAAGAGGTTCGCATTTTTAGCTCTGATGGGTTGCCACCATATACTGCTAGGTGTCACTGGTGGATTTTGGGAGCAATTAGAATGATTTAGATGATCGATCATTCTAGCTGTTCTCGAATCAGAAGAGTTCTGATCCATCGAAAGGAGTTTCGATGATGTCTATGATAGAGATCATGACATATCCCATTACCATACAGAACTGAACCTAACTGGGTCACACAAACAAGGGTTTGAATCTGGTGATCATCAATTGAACTGATCTAGTTCAATTGATCTGAATGAGATTCAATTAGGTTCAAGGAAATCGTGCTAGCACTCGATTGAACCTAACGTTCTTCTTTTACTATCATAAATAAGTTGTCTCTGACTGAGCCAAAGGAGTTTGTGCTCAATCAGAGGCCTTCATATGGTCTGACTGGAGGTTGTCCAAGTCAGAAAAGGTTGTCTTAATTTATGAGATAAATTTGAGACATTACCTGCCATTTTTGGTCACCTGCCAATTTCTTGTTCTTTGACTTTGGTCAAAAGTCTACCTTGACTGGTCAAACGTTGACCTTTGACACCTTTGACATTTTGACCACATGTGTCATGCACCTATTGGAGAGCTGGTGGGGGCCTGTCCCCCTGCCAGAACCTGGCAAGGAGAAGGGCGCACGCCAAGGGTGGCGTGAGCCCAAGGATAGGAGGCGCCTAGGAGTCCCATTGTTGGACAAGGACTCCAGGTTGCCTTTTGGATTCCAATTAGAGTTCCCTAACTAAGAATCCAGTTTGACTGGTCTTAGGCACCCTCTAAGGAGGAATCCAGGGGTCTCTCTGATTAAATTAGGTGATGTCATCCCACCAATCAGATTTAGATCTGATTTCACAAAGGGTTGTGATTGGTTGAGAGGAAGAGGAGTTGGATGGCACAGAGGGGTCTATAAATAAGACCCTGCGCCCCAACTTTCATAGAGTTCTCTCCTAGCCATACCCCAAGGCTGCCTCTCTCTCTCCTTCATGCCATGCCTCTAGTCTCTTCTCTCCTTGCTCTCCACGTCCAAAAGTTTTTGGACTTTAGTTTGGTGCGATCTCAGATCAAGAAAAAGGCGATCAAAAGCAAGAAGGCTGCGCTGCTGCAAAAGGACGACTGCAGATCTTCAAAAGAAGTTTTGAAGATCCTCCAGATCAGATCCAGATCTGATTTTTGGAGGTGTGATAGAGAAGAAGAGGATCTCCAGATCCAACCCGAGTGGATACCGGTAGAGGCCAGGCGCTTGCATGGCTTAGATCCAGAACCTTCCGCTGCAATCAGCAGGATCATCTAACAGGGTAATAGGATTACCCAAATCAGGTAAATTAAATTTGATTTAATTTATCTTATTTTATTTTATTTATTAAAATAATAAGAATCAGATCTGAAAATATCAAGATCTGATTGAGATCAAGAGAAAATTTTTGAAATATATCTCTTGATTCAATCAGATCTGAACGAATCTGATCCAAAAAATCAGGATTTCTCCTTCAACTGGTATCAGAGCCAGGTTCTCTAAATTATTTAGATCTAATTTTATTTTATTTTTAATTTAATAATTAAGTGATTTTAGATATCACATGAGATATGATTAGATCTAAAATTAAAAAATTAAAAATTAAATAATATAGATCTAAGTTCTACAATATGCATGACTAGTTGTAAAATAGAATAGTTCTATACGTAGTCTTGCATGATCATGATTTATTTTAATTAAATTATAATTTTAGATCTATTTATTTTTTATTTTTTGATGATTATAAATATTATAATAAGATCTAAAAAAATAATAAATAAAATTATATAATTTTTAGATCATATGAGATATGATGCTTGCATGTTTAGACTAATTGTAGAATAGTTCTACATAATTATCTAGATTAAAATTTATATTGATGTGATCAATTTAAATTTAATTTTTTAGATAATTATGAGATAATTTAGATCTGAAAAATATGCATGATATGATACATGAGATGTATGCAAAATATGTATTAAGTTAGATCAATTTTATATATGAGATATATGATGTAGATCTAACTAGTTTTGTATATTTATATTTCTGATTAAGGCATTCTCCTTGGCCGTCCGATCATAAAAATAAAGTAGGATTTAAATATCCTCTCCTCTCATTCGATGGGATGTTCTTATGATGTGTAGGATTGCTGTGCATTCGTCCTTAATCAGAAATCAAAAACTTACTTTCTGCAAAATCCTAGATCCTGAAATCCTAGGATTTTATTTTCATGTTTTGTTTGTGAACCCTAAACTTAATTAAGAATTAAGATTATGAAATAAATGTTGGATCTAAAATTGAGAATTTCAGATCTAAGACATATTCATAATATTGGATTTGGACTTGGGTAGCTCAATTAGGTCTAAGCGGTTGATCAAACTGATTCAAGAGTTTGTTAGATGGGATCAATAGTGCTTAAATTGACCAATCTAATAGGATTAAGTTTGGATCAAGATTGAGTCACATGAGTGATCGATCAAGCTAAGACCTAATTAGGCTCAGTGGTTAGAGTCTAGATTATAAACTAATCCAATTAGTTCTGGCTCAACAATTTGATGTCTAAGATAAGTTTGGCAGATACGATCGATTGATTTTTAATTGGAAGCTACTTGATCCGAATGCATTCTTACCGAGTTAAAGGCATACCCCTTCCATCAGTCTCACTTACCTAGCCATATTTGTTGGCTTAGTCTTGATCTGAGGTGGTCAATAATCCAAGCTAACCCATGCCACTAGGTTAGTCATAATGGTTATGACTATGTTAAGTCTAGTTTAATGAGACCTAAATCAAATCTTCCTAAGAAAAGATTAAGTCTAAGGTCTTCCACCATTGTAGATGTGCGGGCCCTTCCCGGGATTGATTGTTTTTGGCTGGTTACAGTGGTTCAGTTGCATAAAAAAGATGCAACCATATCTATTAGGTATTAGATGCTACGGGCTGGAGGATGGATTAGGCTTAATATTTTGGATACGGTGAGAGACTCAATTAAAAATCTAATCTGTGCAAATGGTGGGTTTGACTTGACTAAGGAGTGGATCAATATTCCGAGCATGGTGAGATTCATGAATTAGAGACCTAGTTTGGGTGCACCATGATAGGACAATCATTGAACAAGAGTTGTTCATTCATTAGCTAACCCATCACCAATAACTATTGGTGAGACGATGAGTCAGTTGGTGGGACCGCACCACCCACTAGAAATCAATAATAATAATTGTTATTTTGTGCCTGCAGCAAGCAGAAATTTGATTTCTATTTCATGCCTAGCACTAGAAGGCTATGTAATTAGTTTTCTTAAGGACCATTGTAACATACTTTATGAAAGAAATAAAATTATAAGTGGTTTCCTTATTAACGATCTTTATCAGTTACATATTGATGTATCTATTTTTAATATTAAGCAAAATGTGAATGCCATGAAATGACCTAGGGATAGTCCAAATGATTGGTATCTATGGCACCTAAGACTAGGTCATATAGCAGAAGATAGGGTTAACAAATTAGAAAAAATTGAGCTATTGAGTTCGTTGACTTCTAAGTTATATCCAATTTGTGAGTCTTATCTTCATGGCAAAATAACTAAACTCCCTTTTGTAGGACATGGGGAAAGGGCCACGGATCTTTTTATCCTAGTCCATACTGATGTGTGTGGCCCATTTGATGTGCTGGCTAGAGGTAATTTTGTCTACTTCATAACCTTTATCGATGATTTATCTAGGTATGGGTATGTGTATCTTATGAGATACAAGTCTGAAGCTTTTGAGAAGTTCAAGAAATTCAGACATGAAGTAGAAAAATAAATTAGAAAACCCATTAATGTTCTTCGATCAGATCGAGGAGGTGAATACCTTAGTCGAGAATTTCTAGACTATCTCAAGAAAAATGGCATAGTCTCTCAATGGACTTCACCTGAAATACCTCAACTCAATAAAATTTTAGAACGGAGGAACCGAATCCTATTAGATATGGTTCGATCCATGATGAGCTTCACAGACCTTCCTGATTATCTTTAGGGACACTTTTTGTTAACTGTAATATATTTACTGAATAGGATTTCTTCTAAAATTATTTTTACCACACCGTATGAGATATGGCATGATAAGAAACCAAGTCTGAGTCATATCAGAATTTGGGGTTGTCCGACTCATGTCAAAAGACAACAAGCGAATAAGTTAGACTTTAGATCCTTTAGAGCTCGATTTATAGGATATCCTAAAGAATCATTAGGATATTATTTCTACATTTCAGAAGATCATAATGTGATTGTGAGTCGACATGCCATCTTTCTTGAAAAAAAGTTTATTCAAGATAGTGGCATTAAAAGCAGATCAAGCTCGATGAGAAAGTCTCACAAGAGCAACGAGCTAAGGATCAAATAGAACCAAATTAGGTTGAGCCAATACAATCACTACCTCCTCCATCTCGTAGATCGAAAATGATTTTTCATCCTCCTGAGAGGTAGTTAGGTACTATTTTAGAGAAATTAAAGAAAATATTTTTCGTAGGTAATAGGGTTATGGTGATGATCCCAAAATCTATAACGAGATGATATCGGATATTGACTCCGAGAAATGGTTAGAGGCAATGAAGTCAAAAATTGATTCAATGTACTCAAATCAAGTCTGGACCTTGGTAGATCCACCAGAAGGTATAGTACCTATTAGGTGTAAATAGATCTATAAGAGAAAGATTGGTGCAGATGAAAATGTGGAGACATTCAAAGCTAGATTAGTGGCAAAAGATTATAGTCAGTGCAAAGGCATTGACTATCGAGATACCTTATTGCCAGTAGCTATGCTTAAATCCATCCGCACATTACTAGCTGTTGTAGCCTATTTCGATTATAAAATATGGTAAATAGACGTAAAAATGACATTCTTAAATAGATATCTTGAGGAAGATATCTATATAGAATAGCCGCTAGGTTTCACATCCAGTGATGCTGATCATAAGTTATGCAAGTTGCAAAGGTCCATATATTGACTTAAGCAAGCATCTCGGAGCTGGAATACTCATTTTAATGATGTGATCAAATTATTTAGTTTCATCAAAAATGAGGAGCCTTGTGTCTTCAAAAAGATCAGTGGGAGCGCTATCATCTTTTTTGTATTGTACGTGGATGATATCCTCCTTATTGGGAATGATATTTTCATGTTGACCATAGTTAAAATGTGGTTATCTAAAGAATTCTTCATGAAAGACCTAGGAGAAGCATCCTTTATTCTAGAAATTAAGGTCTATAGAGATAGACCGAATATGATGCTAGGACTTTCACAGAAAATGTACATAGAGGAAGTGCTAAAGAGGTTTAGCATGGAAAACTCTAAGAGAGGATTAGTATCCTTCAGACATGGCATTCATCTTTCCAAGAAGATGTGCCCTAGCACATATGAGGAAATAGAATGCATGAGCAAGATCCCTTATACTTCAGCAATAGGGAGCCTCATGTATGCTATGTTATGTACACGACCTGATATAGCCCATGCTGTGAGTGTCACAAGCAGATATCAGTCGAATCCAGGTGAAGAACACTGGACTTCTGTGAAATATATCCTTAAGTACTTGAGAAGAACTAAGGATATGTTGTTGGTCTTTAGTAATGGAGAACTCCAAGTCCAGGGATATACAGACTTGAACTTTATGTCCGATGTCGATGATTGAAAGTCGATATCTGACAGTCTATTTGTGTGTAATAGTAGAGCTATCAGTTGAAAAAGTTTTAAGTAGATAGTGACAGTAGATTCCACCATGGAAGCAGAATACATCATTGCATCAGAAGCTGCAAAGAAGGCATTCTGGTATAAGAAATTTGCCGTAGAGATCGGAGTGATGCCATCAGATGCCATTCCTCTATACTGTGACAACAACGACACCATAGCCCTTGCTAAGAAGCTGAGGTCTCACCAAAAATTTAAACACATCGAGTGGCGATGCCAGCTCATCTGTGATTATCTCGAGAAGGGTTACGTCGAGGTCAAGAGAGTTGACTCCGCAGATAATGCGGTAGATCCACTTACAAAGCCATTGGGCCAGTAGAAGATCGAAGCCCACCTTGAGAAGGTGGAACTTAGATTTGTAGCCAATTGGGTTTAGGTCAAGTGGAAGTTTGTTAAATTTGTGTACTCTAGAAGCCAGAATTGACCGACACTTGTAAAACACTTCTAGGGGCAAAATTATAATTTTGACTATAAATAATAAAATGGATTATTTTTCTATCATAAATGTGTATTTAGTGTCTGTGATACATCCCTTGAGTTAATGAAAATGATAATTCATATTTTCAAGAGTTGAAAATTTAAGACATGAATTTTTGTTATTAACCTATAAAATGCTTCCGACTGTAGGATCATCATGAGGATGGTGATTGATTCGGAAAGTTGGTGTACAATCACTTCTTTATAATAGATGAATCTTGAGTCTACGATGTATAGATACCAAAGCGGGAGTATAGATACTCATTAGAGAATGAGGGCATTGAGCGTGACCACCTCGAGCAGTCATAAGAAAGTCTACCTTCTCATCGATGATTGACTTGATGCTACAGTGGTGTGTTTGGTTCTTTGACCTGAGGTGCATCGGCATTTCACCTTGAGGGTGTTATAGTTTGATTACATCATGACTCGGTATCCTAGCCATTCAGAATCCTGAGGTCTATGTTGGCTATAGCATGTTCATTGTAGGAATTGGATTGCACCAAGAGGGAATCTATCTAGCTCGGTGGATGAGGAGCAGCCCTATGATAATCATAAGAATCAAGTTTATAAGCCCATGGCCATGGCAGAGTAAAATAATAGAAAGAGTTTCTATTAAGATTTTTACATCGAACTTGAATCGAATGGTTAAATTATATGATAGAAATTAGGGTTCGACGAGTTCACCTTAACCCTAATCTGATCGGGGCTCAAGATAGAAGAACTTAATCACACAGGTAGCTACATCGAGAGGTTCATTTTCAATTTTTGATGGGTTGCCACCATCTACTGCTAGGTATCACTGAAGAACTTGGGTGCAATTAGAATGATTTAGATGATCAATCATTCTAGTTGTCTGAATCAGAAGAGTTCTGATCCATCGGAAGGTGTTTCGATGATGACGATGATAGAGATCATGACATATCCCATTACCATACAGAACTGAACCTAACTGGATCACACAAACAAGGATTTGGATCTAGATATCATCAATTGGACTAATCCAGTTCAATTGATTTGAATTAGATTCAATTAGGTTCAAGAAAATCATGCTAGCACATGATTGAGCCTAATGTTCTCCTTCTACTATCATTAAAAATTATCTCGACTGAGCAAAATGTATTTATGCTCATCAGATATCTTTACTTGGTCTAACTGGAGCTTGTCCAAGTTAAAAATGGATTGTATTAATTTATGAGATAAATTGAAGATAATACCTGCCAATTTTCGTCACCTACTAATTCTTGTCTTTTGACTTTAGTCAAACATTGATCTTTGACACTTAAACATCTACCCATGTGTCATGCACCCATAGGAGAGCAGATAGGGGCTTGTCCCCTTGCTAGAAATTGAAAAGAAGGGGATGCATGCCTAGGGAGGTGTGCACCCATGGATAGGGACGCCTGGAGTCCAATACGGATGGGATTCCAGGTTGCTTCTTAGAATCAACCTAGGTAGGCGCCTAAGACTTTAGCTTTGATCAATCTTGGCACCACCTAAGGATGATTTGAGGGGGCTCTCATCTGATTAGATCAGGTGATATCATCCTACCAATCAGATTTAGATCTGATTGCATGAAGCAACGTGATTGGCTAGGATGATGTGGCACTGCATGATGCAGTAGGGTCTATATAAATCCTATCTGCACCTAGCTTTCAAAAAAGCCCATGTCCCAAGGCTGTCCATCTCCCTCCTCCATGTCATCTTCTAGTCTTCTCTCTCCTCTCCACACCCGAGGAGATTTAGGCTCCAGTTTGGTGCGATCTAGGCAAGAGAAAGGTGACGAGAAAGGAAGAAGGCAGCACTGCTGCAAGAGACGATTCTAGATCTTCAAAAGGATTTTTGAAGATCCTCCAAATCAGATCCAGATCTGATATTTGGAGAGGTGATAAAGAAGGAGAAGATCTCTAAATCCAACCTGAGTGGATATCGGTAGAGGCCAGATGCTTGCATGGCTAGATCTAGAACCTCAGGCAATCATTAGGATCATCAAAGGATAATCTGATTACCCAACATTAAGGTATAAATTAAATCAAATTTAATTTAATTTATTTTTATTTTTATTTATTAGATCTATAAAATTAGATCTGAAATATCTCAGATCTGATCTAGATTCATAAAAGAAATTTTTAAAATATCTCTCTTGATCCAATCAGATCTGAATGAATCTGATCCAGGAAATTAGAATTTCTCCTTCAGCGTTCAGTACAGATATACTCCTATATCTCATCTGTATACCATACTAGTATCTCTACACTCCTTGGTTAAGAAGACAACTAATCTATATGGTACACAATGATCTATACTTGATATTGCTATCATCTTAGTAATAGCATATCGTTTGATCATGAATAATTTTAAGGACTAAATGATAATTTTTTTTTTATTAATTTAGAATAGTTCTAAGAATTTCATCATAATACAGGAGTTTGATAGAAGATATATACAGTTTATGATGAAAAAGTTAAATAATATTTTATTAATTAATAATTCATATATATTTTCATAAATGAGCACAATCATCAACAAGCTGATGATTGGCTTTGGAACATAATTTTTAATAACTCTCACTTGGACTAAAGCCTATCGGTACAGTATCGCATACCTATCTTCGACTCGTGATCATCAAACTCCTTTACCGTAAGGGTTTTAATGAGGGGTCGACCTAGTTCTTCTTTCCATCAATCTTCTAAAGCTCGACATCATCTCAAACCATGATCTTTTGGATAAGATGGTAGCGATGCAGAATATGCTTTGTTCACTGGCGTGCTTTTGGTTTCTTTATCTAAGCAATGGCTTCAGTACTGTCATCATAGAGTAGTAATGGATCATCAAGGGAGAGTGTTACTACGAGTTTGGTGATGAATTTTCTCAGCCACATAGCTTTCTTGATAGCATCAAATATTGTGATATACTCCACCTCACAAATAAAATCAGCCACATTATACTGCTTGGAATTTTTTCAGCAGACAGCTCCATCATTGAGGGTAAAAATATATCCTAACATACTTTTATTGTCATCATGATCAAATTGAAAATTGAAATCTAGAAATCCTATAAATTTTAAATTTGACTTATTATAAATGAGCCACTAATTCTTAGTATTTCTTAAATACTTAAGAATAATTTTTACAACCTTTCAGTGATTCTTCCTTAGATCAGACTAGTATCTACTCACTATTCCTAGTGAGCATGCCACATCTGATCTCATACATATCATAGCATATATAATAGAATCTACTACTGAGGTATATAGAATTATACTCATATGCTTTCTCTCTTGAGGTGTTGTCAGATAATCTCTCTTTGAGAGAGAAATTTCATGGCCTATTGGAAGATAGTCCTTAAAATTTTTCATGCTGAATCATTTCAACACAGTATCTATGTACATGGACTGGGACAACCCAAGCATCCATTTAAATCTATCTCTATAGATCTTCATTCCTAGGATATAAGATGCTTCTTCCAAGTCCTTCATAGAGAATTGAGACGGCAGCTAAACCTTTATTCCTTGCAGTGCAAGGATATCATTTTTTATTAAGAGAATGTTATTCACATACACTATAAGGAATACAACCACGGAACCATTAACCTACTTGTAAATGCAAGATTCCTCTCTATTCTTAACAAAGCTATATATTCTGATCATTTTATCAAAACGTATGTTCTAACTCCGAGATTCCTGCTTCAATCCATAAATGAATCTTTAAAGCTTGCACATCTTAAACTCATCTGTGGATGTGAATCCTTCAACCTATATCATATACATCTCTTCTTCTAGCTCTCCATTTAAAAAAGTTATTTTCATATCCATATGTCAGATTTCATAGTCCAGATGGGCAGCTATCGCAAGCATGATCCGAATGAATTTGAGCATTGCCAAAGAAAAAAATATCTTATCATAATCTATACCATAACACTGATAATATTTTTAGCAACTAGATGGGCTTTATAGGTCTCCATCTTCCTATCTGTGCTCCTTTTTCTTTTGAAAATCCACTTACAACCTATGAGTTTTATCCCTTCAGGTGGATCAACTAATATCCATACATCGCTGGTCTTCATGAACTTCATTTCAGATTTCATAGCTTCAAGCCATTTATCAGAGTCAGATCTCTATATTTCATTCATATAGGTGATCGGATCCTCATCGTTCTCATCAAGCTCGATAGGATCACCATCCCAAACTAAAAAATTATAATATCTATCTGGCTAATGCAATACTTTATCGGATTGTCTTAAGGATGTATGTATATTAGGCTCCGATTTGATCTAATCAAACTGGTTCTACAGGTTCACTAGTTTGTATCAATTTTTTTCCTACCAAACTTTCTCAAGTTTGATCTTAGAGGCATTGGTTCCTTTTCTAAGGAACTTCTTTATCAAAAATAATACCCTATTACTGATGAACAACTTTTATTCTTTAGCATGGTAGAAATAATAACTCCTAGTTTTCTTGGGATACACTACAAACAAACATGTATCGAACTATGGTCCAAGCTTATCAATCTACAAATGCTTGATGTAAGCTAGACAACCCTAGATCAAAAAGTAAGAGAGTGTCGGTTTGCATCTGGTCCATATCTCATATAGAGTTTTTGTGACTGACTTGCTTAGAACATTATTCAAAATCAAACAGACTGTCTCAAGAGCATGACCCCAAAAAGAAATAGGCAGAGATGCAAATCCCATCATAGATCAAACCATATCTAAGAAAGTTCGATTTTTTCTTTTTAACACCCCACTATGCTGTGGTGCTCCAGAAAGGATCCATTATGAAAGAATCCCATTCTCTTCTAGATATGTCAAAAACTCACTAGAGAGATATTCACCTTCTTAGTTAGATCGAAGAGTTTAATACTCTTTTTAGTTTACTTTTCTACCTCATTATGGAATCATTTGAACATTTCAAATGATTCATACATATTTTATCAAATAGATGTATCCATATCTTGATAGATCATCTATGAATGTAATGAAATAATAATACCCTCCTTTGGCACTTGTGTTCATGGATCTACATACATCAGTATGTGCTAGACTCAAAACATCAGTAGCTCGCTCATCCTTTTCAGTAAAGGATGACTTAGTCATTTTTTTAAGAAGATAAGACTCACATATCGATAATGATTCATAATCATTGACATCGAGGTATCCATCTTTGACTAATCTATTTATCCTATTCTTATTTATATGACTGAGCCTACAATGCCAAAGATAGGCATCAGAGACATGATCTAGTTTAGGATGTTTGTTTAAAGTGTATATTATATTTATAAGCTATGATATGATGTATATGCTATTTCTTTATTATCCATGCATTATCATAACATCATTCATAATGATATCATAATATTTATTGGTACAGAATCTGGTTGATGTCGGATCAAGCTAGAGTTGAGGAAGAAGTGGTCGCCATCGATGATTTACAAAATAAAATTCCATCCGAAGTCGGTGGTGGTGGCTCCGATAGGATCCTCCAATGATCAAGTCAGCTCTTCTGGCCAACAGAAATGGAGTGCTCGGATATGAATTCAGCAGAATTTTAGAAAGAAGAAAAAAACTTAGAGAACACGTATCTAGAGGGTCCATTTTTATAGATGGAGTCTGTTATGACCGTCCGATAGTGGACCGCTCTGGGTCATGTGGAATTTATTATGGAGAGAGGTATCGCTCATAATAGACTAATAATGACAGTCATAACCATCCAGTAGTGGAGTTGCCTATAGCAAACTGAAAAATGATAGTCGTAACCATATGAAGGAAGTAGGCATTTGGAAACTGACTGAAGGAGAAGTTCGAAAGTAGTTTGACTCCTGAAGAAATCTGACTGCTGGAGGAGTTTGAAAGAAGTTCGGCTCCTAGAGAAATCTGATTATTGGAGGAGTTCGGCTCCTGAAGAAATTTGACTGCTGGAGGAGTCTGGAAGGAGTTTGGCTCTTGAAGAAATCTAACTGCTGGAGGAGTTCGGCTCCTAATGAAATCTAACTGTTGGAGGAGTTCGGAAGGAGTTTGGCTCCTGAAGAAATTCGACTACTAAAAAAATTCGGAAGGAGTTCGACTCCTGGAGAAATTCGATTGTTGGAGGAGTTCGGAAGGAGTTTGGCTCTTAGAGAAATCCAACTGCTGAAGAAGTTCATAAGGAGTTTGGCTCCTAAAGAAATTCGACTGAAGGAGAAGTCTGGAAGAAGTTTGGCTCTAGGTGAAATCCGACTGCTGGAGGAGTTCCAAAGGAGTTTGGCTCTTGAAGAAATTCTATTATTGGAGGAGTTCGGAAGGAGTTTGGCTCCTGGAGAAATCCGACTACTGGAGGAATTCGAAAAAAGTTTGGCTCTTGGAGAAATTGACTGAAGGAGAAGTCTAGAAGGAGTTCGGCTCCTAGAGGAATCTGATTGCTGGAGGAGTTTGGAAGGCTTTCAGCTCCTGCAGAAATCCGACCGTTGGAGGAGTTTGGCTGGGGTTCAACCGCTAGAGAGAAAATTTTTGATCGAAGTTCTTCCATGATTACCAGTTGCATTAGGCTAAGCATCAGACTAGACTTCGGCGGGAGTGGGGTTTATCCCCAATAATAGTCCCCCACTCCTGAGTTCGAAATTCGAAGGAAGGGAATACAAAAAAGGCAACTGCCAAAGTTCCTTTCCGAGCTCAACATCCATTGAGGTTGAAGCTCGAGAGAGATCTTATCTCCTATCAAGATTGAAGGAGATCTTATCTTCTATTGAGGTCGAAGCTCTTGGAAGCTCGGGAGAGATCTTCGTTGAGGTTGAAGTTGGAGCTCGGGGGAGATCTTATCTCCAACCGAAGTTAAAGTTGAAGTTGAAGCTTGAGAGAGATCTTATCTCCAGCCGAGGTTGAAAGAAATCTTATCTTCTGTTGTTGTTGAGCATAATAGGGCCGTTGTCGGAGCCTCTCCTCTCATCTCATCTAAAATGAATGAGGCCTTCGACTTTGCTCATGTTAGGATGAGGTTCTTCTCCTATTTCTAACGGACTGTGGGGGCACATAAAGGTCGTTGTTAGGATCTCTTCTTCCATCTCATCTAAAATGAATGAGGCCTTCGACTTTGCTCATGTTAGGATGAGGTTCTCCTCCTATTCCTAATGGGCTGTGGGGGCACATAAGGGCTGTTGTTAAGGTCTCTCTCCCATCTCATCTAAAATGAACGAGGCCTTTAACTTTGTTTACGATAGGACGAGGTTCTCCTCCTATTCCTAACAGACTATGGGGGCACATAAGGGCCGTTGTCAGGACCTCTCCCTCCATCTTATCTAAAATGAATGAGTCCTTTGACTTTGCTCACGTTAGGATGAGGTTCTCCTTCTATTCCTAACGGGCTGTGTTTGTCGTAAGATTAAGTTCGGGAGGTAGTCTCCCTTTATTATTGGTATAAAACAAAGATTAGGATGTTACATAAGGAAAATTTCACTATAATCTAATTATCAGTAATACATTCGCAGATTTTCTTAATTCCATGATCGAGGCAGATTTGCTTCCCTGAGCTCCTTCAAGTAGTACGTCTTGGGTCGGACGACTTCCGTGACCTCGTAGGATCCTTCCCAATTTGGGACAAGCTTTTCCTAGCTTTGAGGCTGAGAGATAGTGGCTCACTGAAGTACTAAGTCCCCCACTCTGAATATTTTACCTCTGACTCTGGAATTATAATATTGGGCCACCCTTCGCCTATAGGCTGCCATCTGAACTTAGGCTTCTTCTCCTTTTTCTTCCAGCAGATCAAGGTTAACTCTGAGGTCCTCTGAATTACGCTGCTTATTGAAAGCCATGACCCATGTTGATGGGAGTTTAAGCTTGATTGAGATGGCTGCCTCCATTCCAAAGGCCAAGACGAATGGTGTTTCTCTAGTCGGTAGCTTTTGAGTAGTTTGGTATGCCCAAAGGATGTGGTAGAGTTTGTCCATCCAGGTCCCTTATGCTCTATCGAGTCTTGTCTTGATGCCTTGCAACAAGGTCTGGTTGGTCACCTCAGCTTTTCTATTTACCTATGGGTGAGCTACCGACGTGAAGTGATGGAAGATGTTTAGATCTTCGTAGAACTCAGCAAACCTCATCCCAACGAACTATCACCTGTTATCTATTATGAGAGTTTGGGACAAATCAAATTGATAGACGATTGACTTCTAGATGAAGTCCTGTACCTTGATCTCAGTAATTTTTGCTAGTGGTTCGGCTTTGATCCATTTGGTGAAGTAGTCGATCGCAACCAAAAGGAGGAACTTCCATTGTTCAGATGCCCTTGGAAAAGGGCTAAGTATATCCATTCCCCATTGTGCAAATGGCCAAGGTGCACTTAGTGGAGTAAGCTCGGAGGCTAGTTATCTTTGTATATTTGTATTTCTCTGATAGTGGTCATATTTTTTGACGTACTCTATAGAATCGTGGTACAGGATCTGCCAATGGTATCCTTACCAAAGTAGTTTTTATGATAGAAATCTGGCTCCTACATGACTTCTACAAATTCTCTCATGCACTTTTCATAATACGAAATCGACCTTTGATGGTCAAAGACATCTTAATAGCGGTAGTGAATATGACATTTTATACAACTTGCCCTCATACAAAATATATCGGAAGGCTTAATTTTTGAGTTTCTGAGCTTCTTTCAGATCACGAGGAAGAACTTTCTCTTTGAGATAGGCAACTAACGGGTCAATCCAGCTCAGCTCGAGCTCTATCTACATAATGAGCTGTGATTTTTCTAAGCTTGGGCACTTTAGAGTTTCAAAAAATACTTCTTTGGACAGTTTGACTGAGGCTGAAGTGGCCAATTTAAAGAGAAGGTCGACTCTTGTATTTTTCACCCTCAGAATCTATCAAATGCCAAAACTATCAAAGGCTGGAGTCAAATCCTTTACTTTCTCAAGATATTTTATCATACTTTCCTTCCATGCTTCATAGTTGCCACTAACTTGGCTGACCACTAATTAAAAATCACTGTAAACTTGAAGTCGATCTACTTTTAATTCTTTTATTATTTTTAACCCAACGATCAGCGCTTCATACTCGGCCCTATTATTAATTATAGAAAATTTGAAGCATAGCGCGTACTTGACGATGACTCCCTTGGGGTTGACTAAAACTAACCCCGCACCTACTCCAACGGAGTTGGATGAACCATCCATATAAAGGGCCCAAAAATCTTTGAGAAGGTCGGCCACTTTCTTTGGAGAGGCTCGACTGCAACCATGGAATGCCGATCTCATTTTGCTCAAGTTCGGCTTTATCTGGAATGGTACATTCAACTATAAAGCCGGCCAGTGCTTGAACCTTGATCGCTGGTCGAGGTCGGTAGTTGATGTTAAACTCTGTTACTTCAATGGCCCATTTTGCAATTCTTTCGAAAGTATCCATTTGATGAAGGATTGCTCTAATCGGCTGATCAGTAAGAAGCATTATAGAATGTTCCTGGAAGTAAGGTCGAAGTCTTCTTGCTGCAATTAGAAGAGCATAAGTCAATTTTTCCAACTTTGTATATCTAGTCTCGGCATCTCTTAGGATTCGACTTATGTAGTAGACTGGTCGCTATACTTTTGTCTCTTCTTTGATCAGGACTGCCACTAGTGCTATAGGAGAAACCATAAGATAGAGAAATAGCTTCTCTCTAGATTTGGGTTTGGCTAGTAGGAGGTGAGCTGAAGTAGTTCTTGTGCTCGTCGAATGCCTTTTGGCATTCCTGAGTCCAGCAAAAATCTTTTGACTTTTTGAGAATTTGGAAGAAGGGCATGCAGCATTCGATCGATCTAGAGACAAAATGATTCAAGGATGCCACCTTTTCGATTAGGCACTGAACTTTCTTAATAGACTTCGGAGTGGTCATCTCCTAAATAGCTCAAATTTTTTCTGGATTGGCCTCAATCCCTCATCTCGAGACCATGAATCCCAAAAATTTTTTTAAGGCTACCCCAAAGGCGCACTTGATTGGGTTTAGCTTCATCTTGTATTTTCTGAGTGCATCGAAAGCCTCTTCAAGGTCGGCGACATGATTGACAGTCTTTCGGCTTTTGACCAGCATGTCATCGACGTAAACCTCCATATTGCAGCCGATCTACTTCTTGAAGTTTTTATTGATCAAGCGCTGATAAGTTGTGCCTACATTTTTAAGCCCGAAGGGCATGACCCTGTAATAGTAAAAATCATGGTTAGTAATAAAAGCAGTCTTCTTCTCATCCTCTAGTGCCATCCGAATTTGATTGTAGCCAAAGAAGGCATCCATGAAGGTGAAGAGCTTGTAGTCTGAAGTCGCATCCACTAGTTGATCGATTCTGGATAAAGGATAGCTATCTTTTAGGTAGGTCTTGTTAAGCTTCTTAAAGTCGATGCACATCCTCCACTTGCCGTTGGCTTTCTTAACCAGAATCACATTAGAGACCCAAGTCGGATAGCTGACTTCTCGGATAAATCCAGTGTTAAAAAGTTTGTCGACTTCTTCTGCTATTACTTTCTGCCTTTTTGGTGCATGGCCTCAAACTCTTTCTTTCACTGGTCGATGCTTGGGGTCAATGGCCAATCGATGTTTCATAACCTCGACGTCAATCCCTGACATATCTATCGAAACTCAGGCAAAAACGTCGGCATTCCTTCGTAAGAAGGTGATAAACTATTTCCGAACTTCATCTTCCAGATTGGAGCCAATTTGCATCATATGCTCCACATTTCCGTCATTCAAGGGGATGGTCACAAGATCTTCTATGGGCTCACCTCGCTCTTCGGCAAAGTCATCGCGGACATCCAACCCATCAATAGGACAAGGGTCGAACTGTGCTTCCTTTTGCAGAGCTATTGAGTAGCAATGCTTTGCAAGAGCTTGATCTTTCTTGACCTCTTCGATCCTATAACTTGTCGAAAACTTCATCTTCAAATAATAAGTGGACACCACCGTCCGAAGTACATTTAAACCAGATCGACCAAGAATTGCATTATAAGTGGAGGAAACTTTTACTACCAGGAAATTCACCTATGCTCTGGATTGTTTTGGATATCGTCCGACAGTCATAACTAGAGTCATTCACCTTCAACTGGTACTGCAATGCCAGCGAAGCCTACTAAGAGGGAGTTTATTGGTCCAAGCTGACTATTAGATTTTAACATTTTGAAAAAAGCATCATAAAATAAGATGTTAGTCAAACTTTCATTATCAACTAAGACACGATGTACATCATAGTCTGCTATATTTAAAAAAATTATAACTGCATCATTGTGTGGGAATTGTACTTCTCGTGCATCTATCTTAGTGAAGATTATGGGTTCTTCAATCCTCCATCTTTTCACTGATCTTCCAGATCTGCTGGCCTCTTCTCATCGAAGTCCTCCAAAGATAGTGTTGATTATGCTGAGAGGTGGTCGATCACCTCATTGTTCCTCTCTTATTAGTGGTTCAGGCTGCGGCAGTGCCCTCGGTCGATCTTCTCTCGCTTCAGATCGATGTCAAAGGAATCGACCTAGCCGATCTCTTCTGATGAGTCCCTCGATCTCGTCTTAGAGCTAAATACATTCTTTAGTATCATGGCCATGGTCACGATGGTAGAGATAGTATTTGTTAGGATTACGCTTGCTAGGATGAGTGCGCATCCTTTTTGGCCTTGGCAATTACTCCTTGCTCTCCATCAATACTTGCATTTTTGGAACATTGAGGGAGACGTAATTATGAAACCTTCTGAGAGGAGAACTTCTTCGTGCCCTTCTGTCAGGGCTTTTTTGACGATGAGCTCAAAGAGTTTAGACTCACTTGCGCTCGGAGGAAGTCCATAAGCATGGTCGAACTTCATTCGACCCTCTATCAGCTACAGGTTTATTAAATTCGCCCATCTGCCACTCTTCTACGGCTTTCTCATCCTTCAATTTAAAGGTTTTTTCTACTTGAAAGTCTCTGGGGTACTTCTTCTCCAGGGAGAATAACAAATCATTCTTCTGAAGGCCACCCTTAAGTGCAGCCATTGCAATAGACTGATTTAGGTTTCAGACCTCCAATGCAGCAGCATTAAACTGGATGACATAAGCTCGGATAGATTCTTCCTTCTTCTACTTGATATGCATCAGAAAATCCAAACCTCGATGCAGACGTTGGCTGCTGACGAAGTGAGTCACAAACTGATGGCTCATTTAATCAAAGAAGAAGATCGTACTCAACTTCAATATCAAGCATCAATTTCTTGCTACTTCCTTTAAGGTAAATGGAAAAACTCGACATAAGATGGCGTCTGATGCGCCATGGAGTAGCATCATGATTTGAAAGGCCTCAAGATAATCGATCGGATTAGAGGTTCCATCGTGGCTTTCAAATTGAAAAAGCTTGAAGTTCGGTGGAATGGGCTCTTGCATAATCCTCTAAGAAAAAGGAGGGTCAGTGCAAATATTATTACTGTATGTGGAAGGAGTATGACATAGTTCTTTGATCCATCGGCTCATTTTTTAGAGCCTTTGATTGAGGAGATCTTCACGATCATTGATCTTCAGAGTTTTTTGATGGGACAAGGGCAAAGCTTCCCCCAGGTCGAATCATGGTCCAAGTCATGGCTCTCCACCCTCTGTTTCTCCTTTTCGGAGGTCATCGATCGGCTAGCCTGAATCGACTGCCTCCCGATCAGATCATGGGGCTCCAAAAAAGTCTGCTCCAATCGAATTTACGTCGGAGCCTGTCGATGGATGGCCTGCACCACCTCCATGAGATCGCGAACTTGCTAGACTAGTAGGTTGAATTGCTCCGCATCCACCATGGCTGTAGGTGGAGCTTGAGTTACTAGAGCTGGAGCGGGAATGGATGTATCTGGATGGAATTCGACTGCAGAGGTCGTTGATCGTCAGGTCGAAGCTTTCTTGAGAGGTATTTTTTTTAGAAGAACTCTAGAGAGAAAGAAGAAAGATCGCTGCTGAGCACTCCTTTAAGATCAAGGGAACCTCAGGAATAGAGGTTCCTTCCTCTAGTGCCAATTATGTTGGTGCAGATTTTGGTTGACGTTGGATCGTGCTGGAGTTGAGAAAGAAGTGATCGCCGTCGGTGACTTGCAAAATAAAATTCCATCTAGAGTCGATGGTGGTGGCTCCAGTAGGATCCTCTAATGATCAAATCAGCTCTTCTGGTCAACAGAAATGGAGTGCTCAGATATGAATTCAGTAGAATTTTGGGAAGAAGAAGAGAGCTTAGAAAAAACATATCTAGAGGGTCCATTTTTATAGATGAAGCTTATTGTAACCGTCCGATAGTGGATCACTCTGGACCACATAAAATTTATTACGGAGAGAGGTGTCACTCATAATAGACTGATAATGATAGTCATAATCATCCAATAGTGGGATTGCCTGTAGTAGACTGACAAATGATAGTCATAATCGTCCAGAGGAAGCAGACGTTCAAAATCCGACTGAAGGAGAAGTTCGGAATGAGTTTGGCTCCTGGAGGAATCCGACTGCTGAAGAATTTTGGAAGAAGTTTGGCACCCAGAGAAATCTGACTACTGGAGGAATCTGGAAGGAGTTTGGCTCTTGGAGAAATCTGACTGCTGAAAAAGTTCAGAAGGAGTTTGGCTCCTGGAGAAATCCAATTGAAGGAAAAGTTTGGAAGAAGTTTGGCTCCTGAAGAAATCTGACTACTAGAGAAGTCTGGAAGGAGTTTGGCTCCTGAAGAAATCCAATTGCTGGAGGAGTTCGGCTCCTAGAGAAATCCGACTGAAGGAAAAGTTTGAAAGGAGTTTGGCTCCTGAAGAAATCCAACTGCTGGAAGAGTTCGGAAGAAGTTCGGCTCCTGGTGAAATCTGACTGTTAGAGGAATTCGAAAGAAGTTTGGCTCCTGGAGAAATTTGATTGCTGAAGGAGTTCGGAAGGAGTTCGGCTCTTAGAGAAATTCGACTGCTGGAGAAATTCGAAAGGAGTTTGGCTTCTGGAGAAATTCGACTATTGGAGGAGTTCAGAAGGAGTTTGACTCATGAAGAAATTTGATTGCTGGAAAAATTCGGAAGGAGTTCGACTCCTAGAGAAATTTGACTGCTAGAGAAGTTTGGAAGGAGTTTGGCTCCTGAAGAAATCCAATTGAAGGAGAAGTCCGAAAGGAGTTTCGCTCTTGGTGAAATCTGACTGCTAAAGGAGTTCGGAAGAAATTCGGCTCCTGAAAAAATCCGACTGCTGGAAGAATTCGGAAGAAGTTTGGCACCTGGAGAAATTCAATTGAAGAAAAATTCTGGAAGGAGTTCGGCTCCTGAAGGAATCCAATTGCTGGAGAAGTTCGGAAGGAGTTTGGAAGGGGTTCGACTCCTGGAGAAATTCGACCGCTAGAGGATTTCGACTGGGGTTTGATCGTTGGAGGAAGAATTTCTGATCGAAGCTCTTTCGTGATTACCAGTTGTATTAGGCTAAGCATCAGACTAGACTTCGACGGAAGTGGGATTTATCTCCAATAATATTTATCCTTTATTGATATATAATAACCATCTTTGGTCAAAAGGCCAATAGAGATTTCATTCATCATAAAAGAAAGATGATAGTGATAATCACTCAAAATGATAATTTTTGCATTGAAAACAAGCTTGATGATTCCTAGAGCTAGGACTACAACAGGACTTCTATCTCCTACATTTAGGAATCTCTTATCATTTTTAAACTTTCTACTTATCTAAAGTCCTTGCAATGAATTATAAATATTTATAAGACTTTTGGTATCCAATACCCAGGTAGTAATATCACAAACAAAGCAATTACAAGATATTAACATATAACATCCTTGATAAACAACTCCTTGCTCTTTTTTCTTATTATATCTTTTAAGAACATGGGACTCCGCCTTACAATGATCAGCCTTGAACTTTCTAGTTTGATTGGGCTTAGATGCCCTAGCAGGAAATATTTGCACCTTATTTTTATTTCCTTTCTCAAAAGAATAATTTCCCACTGAGGACTTCAGCACTTGAAGTATTTTCTCAGGCTGTGAATCCTTGAATTTACGACTAAATTCATTATTCATAGCGGTCCTTATTATATACTGCATCATGATTCGATCATTGACCCACTTCTAATAAATATCTCTGACCTCATTACATGTGTCAAGCATAGGATCTAAGGGTGCAAGATCCGTAAGAACATACTGAATCTTTTCATGCTCCAGAACTAATTTTAACTTTCGATACCATTATCAAAGTTGGATCTGACTAGTTTGTCAATGTCTAACAGTGAACGGAGCAACGATCGACTAGATATATTTGAAAAAAGAATAATAGACATATTAGTATATAAATTAATTAAACCTAAAGACTTGGACTTTAGTCTAAAGATTCTTCCACTATTTTATACAAATTGGTAGCCTCTATCTCTAATTCAACAAATTACTTTAATTTCTTAACAGATACTAGAATCCACATAGACTGCATACGGGCCAGCTCGAAGAAAGCTCTGGCTAACCCATGTGCATCTATGGGTAGGTTTTTAACTAATTATTTCTTCAAATAATTTTTACTAATTATTTCGACCTAGGTTTCTTTTAGTAGGCTTTGGTCTCTACTAAAAGGTTTGATTAGGTCCAACCATTAACATAAACCTACTCAGTGGATCTAACTAGCGAATGATCAGGCCCGAAGAAAGCTCTGACTAATCCAACCATTCATCAGCTAGCCTAAATAGGGTCATCATCTAATGAATGATAATTCCAATATTTAGATAAACACTAGGCGAATGGCACCTCCTATGTTGATCAAAATAATTAGACCCATTACCATTTACCTTAATAGGAGGCTATGACTCAGTTATCACTATAACTTTATCATTTTTAAGGATCTAATAATTTAAAAAATTTGGTTAATATATTTTATAGAAAAGAGAAGTGATTGACCAGCTAATCATTATTCTCCCACTGACTTTACCAAGTCAGATCAAAGAGGACTAGAAACAAGCCGATCTAAAGGTACCTAAATCAATCATACTAATTTACCTAATTGACATGGGTTTGCATGGATTATCAAGCAATCTTATCAAAATCTAATCTACCATATCGGTCAGGTAAGTGAGATCAATGGGAGGAATATGCCATTAACTCACCTTAGAGCAAATCTATGCACGTAGCTTCCAATTAAAAATCATTCATCAATACTGCCAAACTTATCTTAGATACTAATTGGTTAATTAGTTTTTGACTAGATTAACCTAATAATTCAGGCTTGATCGCTAAGCCAAAATCAAGTCCATTTGATTCTTATTAAAGGCATGGACTTGACCAACTACAACTATTGCAATTAATCTAGAGTGTCCCTGATCTAATCTAAAACAACATTTGATTATATTTGATCAACTACTCTTATTTAGTCCATTCTTTAATTCTAACCTTAGGTTTAACCTAATTAATAGATCTGTAACTAACTAACCCATTAACCCAAGTGTTATGTAATTGTATTAAGATCTTCAATTCACAATTCTAGATTCTAACAAATGATTCTTAATTCTTAATTAAATATAAGGCTGATAGGTTAGGATTTGGTATCTCAGAACTAATTTCTATGCAAAAATAAATTTTAAAAATAAATTATAAATTAATTTAGATCATATCTAATATATTTATTATTTAAATTTTTAGATCAACATGCACTAGAACAATCTTTTCACTATAAGAGATAAATCTTACATCAAGACAATCTTATAATCAGTATGTGCGATCATTATTTTTTTATTTTTAGATTTTTATTGAAGAAGATTATTTAGATCTAATCTAAACAATCAAAATATAGATCCAAACATGCATATATGTCATGTTATAAATAACCTAGGCTCTGATACCACTGACAGAAATAGGTAGGTGTTCTAACCATGATTTTAAAAATTTTAAAGCGAAAGACATTAGATTAATATTTTAATCTAATAAACATGCTCAGGATTAGATCTAAAATACCTACCCTAGGATCTATAATATGAAATATAGCATGTATAAAAATCTGAAAAATAAAATATGTACATCGATCACATCGATACTAGAATCTAGATCCAACTTTTAGATCTATCTACTAAGGTTCAGAACCTTATATCTGAGTGCAGGTAGATGATCTCCACTATTGAAATTTTTAGATGTGAAGCTCTAGTGGTTGTTCGTAGTCACACAGGATATCCAGCCTCTGCAAATCATCCACTCAAAGTTCTATGCTAATCTGATCTTCTGGGACTACTAGATCATGCAAAGATCGAAGAGATGGTTGATCTAATTTCTTCTTATTCTTTGAACCTCTCGAACTTTCCAAAGTCGAAGAAGGATCTATGGAGGATGTAGGAAAGAAGAAGAAGAAAGAAAATTATTTTTCTCTCTAATTTTTCTATCTTCCAAAAATTCTAGAGCCTAGGGTTTGATCTCTCATCCTAGAGAAGGAATAACTCCTATAATTTCTCTCACATCTAAGAAGGCTTCCCACCCCAATTCCTCATGCCTAAAAGAAGTATTTGTCCCCCCCTCTCTCTTTTGAATTTCACATAAAAATAATTGGAGTTGGCACACAAAAGGGAGGAGTTTCTATAGATACAAAATACTAGTCTAGATAACATGGGATAAGTCTAGGTTTTTGGTTCAGATTTAAACTCCTTTAAATCCAAACTTCATCCAACCATTACCATCCCTATCCATCTAGAAATAGTGGCTGGATAAAGGCTTAGGCATGAGAAAATAACAAGAAAAACTTTTATTTTTTTGCACAAAATAAAGAGTCCTACTATAGGTTATCAACCAAAGTGGATAAGGTGATTAGTTAGAGTTTAATCTTAAAACTCTTTTGAAACTTAAACAAAACTAATTCTTATCCATATGGGGCAACAATAAGTGTTTGGGCATGGAGAATATTCACACAAATCTGATATTTGCATGGAGAAAAAATACAAAGAGAAATAAGGCACAAAGGAGATGTGGCGCATGGAAGTAGTCCAACTTATTTGGACTCTTCAATGTTTCAATTAGGTCTTAATCCAAAACCCATTTAGTTGGACCAAAAGATTAGAGAACCTAATCTAATTAGTTATCTAATGTTTTCAATTAAATCTTAATCAAATTAGAATTCGATCGAGCCCAAGTTTTGATCAAATTAGGAACTAATTTTCCTTAGCGATTAGGTCATCTTATAATCTAATCAGGTTAAACCAAATTAAATCCAATTCAATTAGATTTGATTCAAAGTTTATTGCTCAATCAAATTGAGCTAATTAGCAATCTTATTGTTAACTAATCCTCTAATGATAGAGTCTCAGTCTAGTGGGACTCCGAGTCACAGAGTCCCAATCAAGTGGGACTCTTGATTATAGAGTCCTAGTCTAGTGGAACTCCTGATCATATAATTTTAATCTAATGGGACTCTCGAATAGCCAAATGATCAGATAGATACTTTTTATGAGTATGATCCTATAGATTTGAACCTAAGTCAGTAGCATAGGAATAAATTTTTATACTAATCGAAGTAACCATCTAGCAATGATATCCGACGTTCGGATAGACCGAATGTATGCAAAGCAATATTCGAAACCTACTAAAATATGATTACCATATAATTCATCCTTTTTGTTGGTGCAGAATCTGGTTGACGTCAGATCAAGCTAGAGTTGGACAAGAAAAGGTCGTCGTCGGTGATCTACAAAATAAAGTTCCATCTGGAGTCAGGGATGGTGGCTCTGGCAGGACCCTCCGACGATCAAGTCAGCTCTTCTGGCCAACAGAAATGGAGTACTTAGAAAATTGAAGAACAGAGTAATGAGAAGAAAAATGAGAGCTCTCCAAAAACGTATCTGGAGGGTCCCTTTTATAGATGAAGCTTATAACAAACTGATGGTAATAGTCATAACTATCTGGTAGTAGACCATTCAATGTCACATGAAATTTGTTACAAAGGATAGTGTTTGTTGTCGCAACGTGTCAACCTATTGAAAAGCAATACTTGAAGTTTGGATGGAGTATCTATTGGCGATGAAGAGCTTCATACCACAACAACTCTGAAGAAGTTCGGACTTATTCGAGGTTATTCGCGTATTGATCGATTGCCTTGAGCTGGGAGCTGAATTTGCATAAAGGATGGGGTCCTTCTGGGTGATGGTAAGGAATTCGGCAAGAGGGAGCCTGCTTGGATGACTAAAAGGGGTTCGACTGGAAGAATGTTGAATGGAAGGAGGTCAACCGAAAGGAGCTTGCCTGTTGATCAGATGGAATTCATTTATAATGAGTTTAGCTAGAGAAAATCATCCGAAAGGAATGCGATTGGAGGAGATCGTTCGGAAGGTGACTAGTAAAAAAGTTCAGTAAGTGTATGCTGGAGGAGCCCGATAGATCGGAGGCCAAAAGAGTTTAGCTTCTAGGTGATTATCTGGCAATTGAGAGGAGCTCGGTTGATGAGAGAACTCGATCGACGGTCGCTAGGGATGGATAATTAGGATACTTTCGCCACTCATCCAATTTCTTAAAGCTCGGCCATCCTCAGGGTTGCCCGAGGGCTAATAAAAAAGGGACAGGACCCTTTTGCCAGCATATCCAAAATTCTTGACTACAAGAATTTAGAGCTCCTCTACTCTTCATAGGTTGTCGAAGTTCGTCCAAGGAGAAGCTCTGTCGTCAAGCCAGGTTATATTGGGTTCGAACACTTGATTGCTTAGAAGGCCACCATCACCATTCGAGCTCGTCTAGGTGAAATTCATAACGTCCTGTAGATTCTGGAGTTAACCTGTATGGCCGAGGGGGTCATCTGGAAGACATGGATTGAAGATCGACCATTTTGGGATGAACTAAGGCAAGAACTTCACTGGTTGAAGTTCATCCATGGTTGCCACCACCGGACGAAGTCACCCTAAGATTGGCTGAACTTCGGTAGGAGCAGATTTATCCCCAATAATAGTCCTCCCACTCTCAAGTTCAAAGTTCGAAGGAAGGGAGTGAAAATGTGACTATCGAAGTCTCTTTTTTTTTGGCTTCCTGCATCCATCAAATGGAAAGTTTTGGCATTTACCGCACTAGCACTGAAGTTTCATAAATATGAGGTGATTCGAAGAGACTCTTTTTTTTTTTGAAACCCCCACCAGAGTTCTGCCTAAGGTACGATGCCATTAAGGATCTACCCATTGCCAGCCTCCTATCATGATGAGTTGGACACGCATCGATCAAGGATCGACGGAAAGAAATCTATAATCATAACTGCCTCGAGCTTCTTGAGGATATTTAATCCATCCTCCTTCTTTAGATCTTTATTTTGCCTGAGACCTTTGCCTTCTTCCTCTTTCCTCTGGTCTTCTTCTTCCTCTCGTGCGAGAGTTCAGGCTTTTTCCTCTATTCTCTTTGGTTCTAGGCATTCTTTTGCTCGATTTTCATCGCGTTCGTTGTCTCCTTATTCTTTCTAGTCAACTTAGGTCAGCTCCACAATCTTTTTCTTGATTATTTCTGCTTCTTTTGCTTCTTGTTCTTTTCGTTTATCTATGAAAGCTTTTTACACCTTATTTTCTCTAATTTTTGGATATTTTCCTAATTCTACCTTGATCCGAATGTCTACCGAGGAATCTTGGTCGGCCAGTTCTAGGACTTCAGCCCATTTGGCCTTGATGGATCCATCCCTTAAGGATGCCAAACCAGTAGAAATTACCTGGCCTTTCTTTGCACCTGCCACCATCCCTTGTAAACTTCGGCCCAACGACCCTTCATTGATTAGGATCTAGTTCGAAATTTTTTCTGAGTACGAGCTTGAACTCCCCGGACCTAGCAACTGAGCCTATCCCCTCCTCCTGGTCGGACTTATTTGTATATTGAAACCCTCCGTGCTGGACTTTGATTGTCAATACCTTCTTTTATAGTCCATCTATTTAAGTTCTTAAACACTTTCTTTGCCGCTATGGCATCGAATCATTTAGGTTCATCATAGGATTTCTCTCTTTGTGTACTATGGCCGACGTCTGACCTTTCATCTCCTTATTTTGCAACTTCTTCACCTTCAAATACCATTCGATCGTTAAAGATTGGTGGTACTTGTCTCCTCAATTCGGCAAGAAGGGATTGCTCAAGGGCACCCCTTCTTCCATTCACAACTGGAAGGAGAAGTTTTTCTTCATCTCATGTCCTTCTTTAGAGTAAGGACTTCCTTCCTAAGAAGACATAAGGGATTCAATTCGTTGAGCTCCCGGATCTGAGAAACAGGATCGAAACTCGACTGATAAACTAAAGAATTATTGAGCTACCCCAATTTTCAAGCTGCTAGATGATCAGACCTTATTCAACTTTGGTCTCAGTCCTTTTAATCCAACAGGTAGTCCTCTGTGACCTATCCACTGTACATGGCCTTCTTTTTTTTTCTGACTTTAACTTTTTCTACTACAACAATGACTCTTGAGGAGCAAAACCGCCTGGTGAAGGAGATCCAGTCACTGAACAGAAAGGGCAGCACCATCGGAGAGCCATCGAAGAAGGCTCATGCCGAAGAGCCAATCTCGATTGTGCCGATCCAGGCTGCACCCACCCCAAAAACTACCATAGCGGTACCAAGCCTGACCTTGCCCAATGAGGACACCATCCCTGCACCTCTTGATTAGGGTGAGGTTGTTGAGAAGAAGAAGGGGAAGAAGAAGGTCATCAGAAAGAAGACAAGGAGGATGACCAAAAACTCAGGTGGTGAAGGCTCCGGCCAGGAGCAAGCTTCTTTGGATAATCAGGAGGTTGTTCAAACTCTGCTGAAGGACAACATCCTCCCGCACATCATCGATAAGATAATTCGGATGGAGGATGTGGAGAGGTTCGATAAATCCTTCACTGCCTACCTCAAGATAACCAATTTTTTTGAACTTGATCGAATGCAGGATGCACTTCTAAAGTTCTGACTTAATTTTTTCTATCCTACAGCAGGGGCATTACTTGTTTGCCCATTTGAAGGCAGCCAATCTCCACCAGGCTGAGGCTTCCAAAACCCTTCAGGAGGCTCAGGTGGAGAATGAAAGGGTTTAGACCGAGGTTGACCGTTTGATGGTGGCCTCAGAGATATAGATTGTAGAAGTCGAGAACCTTTGGGAGGCATTGCAGAAAGAAGAGGAAGCTTCTGCAGGGTTGAGGGTGGCCTTGACCCTTTTTGAGGACAAGAGGAGAAAGGTCGAAGAGGAGGTCGACATCGAGAAGGAGCAGACTATCGAGGTCTTCAAGTCCTCCAAAGCAATGGAGGACATTAAGATTGCTTTCGCCCAGGAAGCTTTCTTAAAGGGGTTTAAGATCTGCATGAGGAGGGTTGCAAAGAACTTTTCTGAGATGGACCTCGACCTTTTGATAGATGAACCTAGCAAGAAAGTCGGTCCCTCCAATGCTAGTGTTGCTTCTCCCATTGTCGAACCTACCCTAGGTGCTTCTGAACTTGCAGCTGAAGCTCCCGAGTCCATTCCTGAGCCCAAGGTTGCCAAGGATGTACCGACCTCACCCATTTCTATACCGACCGAGGTCTAAAACTTTTTGTCAACTTGTACTTTTTTCTTTCATTTTTTTTTGATGTATGCCAAATGCTTTGAGAAATGAAATTGAACTTGCTTTTCTTTACACTTGTGTCATGGTGGATATTGTTCAGAATCCTTTCAATGATCGTAGTTAAGGCCAGTCATCTCCAAATGATGATGAGCCATTATCTCAAGACATCCCTCTAAAATCCATAATCAAAAGTTTAAAGAGAGAGATTCATCACCTAAAGAAAAAGTTAAAGAAGATGGAAGACAAACATCAAAGATCCAGAAAGAATGCTTCAGAGGCGACGATTGAGGTCACTCGCCTCTACAAGCTACACATGAAAGATTTTATGAGCTTCAATATTAAGAAAGATAATTTCGAGAAAGAGCTGACCGAGCTTAGGAAAAATGCCAATGATAAGTCCTGGGCATTAAGTGCGAAGATCAACTCCCTCCAAGTTGAGCTCAAGACGGCAGGAGAGAAGATTCAACTATTGGAGGGGAGCTCACCATGATCTTCCGACAAAGTCTGTTATGAATAGGATTGGTCTCAAAGGTTCTCTACGCTTTAGAAGCAGCTATTTGATGTCGAGTCTGCCTATGAGACCTATTGGTTGGGCTATGTTGTTCCTACAGCTACTCGGAGCCACAACCGTAGATCCGATCTCTTGCTTGAACCTGGGTGTTAATCCAGCAAAGTGAAGAAGATCTAAGAAAGATGAGAAAAGCTAGGGTTTTGGTGGTACCAGAGAGAAGAGAGAAGAGAGTTAGGGAGAAAAGCTCAATTGTATTCACTTCCATTATAAAAATTACAATGTCTTGGTTTATATACCCTAGAGTTCCCACATGAATCCTAATAAACCCTAGCTCAAAAACTCCCTTAGACTAACCCAATACATGAAAGCACTCACCAAGCCCAAGTCTCACATGCTCTCATCCCCTAGATCTAATTCCAATTCATACATGAATTAGCCCCCTTAAGATCTCTCAAACCAAGCCTTAAGATCCCTAGGATCAATCCAGACCCTGGCCCAAAATAGACCCTTGCGTAACTCTGCCTGCGCACTGAGCCGACTCAGTCTCAGCACTGAGCCGGCTAAGTTTCACTGGGTTGGCTTAGTCTGAAACTGAGTAGGCCCAGTCCTGTGCCGTGCCTACAGTCCCGAATGCTTAGCTCTCTATTTTTTCTATACTTTGAGACTTAGCCACCTAGTTTTGGACTGAACCGGCTAACCTATAGAAAATCTTCTTTCTGCAGTCTTGATTTTATGGCTTTGGTTTCTTGCTCCATCTTGAATTTCAGATCTCTGAAGCACCAACCAAGTCTCTTGAGGCCCTCAATACCCGAACCTCAAGCCTGTGGAGAGCTACATGCCGCCTCCATCCTAGGATAACTCCTA
This sequence comes from Cocos nucifera, assembly GCA_006176705.1. Classification (NCBI taxonomy): domain Eukaryota; kingdom Viridiplantae; phylum Streptophyta; class Magnoliopsida; order Arecales; family Arecaceae; genus Cocos; species Cocos nucifera. The sequence goes on along the minus strand of QRFJ01000896.1, from coordinate 444,807 downwards.
TCCTAGCCTTAGGACCATACCTATCCTAGCCTCTTCGAAGCCCTCATCCTAGCTCCGCCCATGACCTCTCAAGACGTGGGAGCACCACACTACCTATAATCTCCACCTTGGTGCATCCAAGCCTTGGCAAACTTGGCAATGTCCTCCTGCACGATCCTACTATCCTTGCATGTCCTGATAGCCCCTTATGCTCACCTTGCCACTATCATTCTTCTTCAACTGCTGAGCTCCCTTTGAGTCCTTCCAAATGACCGCCTCCACCACTGAAGTTCTTGGCTTGTTTCTCTGTACTATCTTTGGAGTTGTAGGTATCCTTCTACTTGGCAGCTGTATCACTTGTCCTGAACTTTTCTGAAGATCATGCAACGTTCCTTTATCGGCACTCATCGTATATCCTGATCCTCCACCTGATACTGTCCTTCAGAGCCATGCCTATCTCCCTGCATAATCCTCTCCACTGGATCTGTATAGCCCCAGCACTAGTGCTGGGATATAGATCCTCCCTCTGCAACCCTCTACTATGAACTCATGTCATAGCTTCCTCCACTAGTGAAGCCACCTTTGCCCGATGCTCCACCTAGAACTGAAGTCCCCCTGATGCCGTAGAAGCCAACTCTATCTCCAAGTCTCCTGAGGCCAACTATCCAATGCTGCACTGCTGGACCTGCCGCTATACCTCAAACATCGTTGCTGACCTTTTGAATACTCTGCACTCTGCAGACCTATCCAAAACCATCTCAGATATACCGTATCCTGTGGGCTTCTCCGAGACCACCAAGAACTCATTCGAATCTTCACTTTTAGTAACTATACTGATGGAATCCGAGCTTTCTTCTTTCTTGCACTTATTTCAAAGCGGACACTCTTGCTTAAAGTGCCCTGCTTCTCCGCACTTGAAGCATCTCTTGGACCCCTTGCTGCTCCTATGTTCGCCCTTCTTCTTCCCTTTTTCGTGCTTCTTTGAAACCACAAGACTCTCCTAGAAGACCTCTCTCTTCGTCATCTATTTTCACTGCTCGTTGGACCTGAGCACTGATATGATCTCCTCATACACCAGTGTCTCCTTATCATACAGCAAAGTTGTCACCAACGGATCGAAACTCTTGGGTAGCAAACATAGTAATAATAGACTCTTATCCTCCTCTTCTAAATCCACCCCTATATTGAGCAAGTCCATACTCATCCAGTCGAACCACTGAATATGCCCCACAACATCCTTGCCCTCCTGCATCCAAAGGCTATACAGTTGCTTCTTCAGCATCAACTTGTTGCACATGTTCTTTTCTATGTACAACTGCTGCAATCTCGACCATAATCCTTTGGGTGTTCTCTCCTCCAACACATCATACAAAATCTCATCCACCAAACAAGTCCTAATCGTGGCACATGCCCTTTTCTCTAGGACATCCACTTCTTGTCTGTGATCTTCTCTAGCCTATCTTTCAAGGCCGAATCCAACCTTATCTGAACCAATTATCCTCCACCCTTGCCATCCATATCGTGAAACTTCTCTTTCCATCAAACTTCTCTAATCCTACCTTCAACCCACTATTCTTCATGATTAATCCGAATCAAATAACATCAAATAGATAAATCTAAGAAATACCTTACCTAGGAATGGTGGACAGCAGCCCTGTGATCTCTTCCTTCCTCACAAAGCCTGGAGGAAGCCTTTAGATCTGAATCTCACTACCGATCTCTGCTGAAAATTGATCTTCTTTCTTTTTCATGCTCAACCTGACTTTGATATTAATTATTGTCTACAACATCCCAGGCATCACCTAGCTCTAATACCAATTGTTGTTCCTACGACTGCTCGGAGTCACAGCCGTATATCCAATCTCTCCCATGAACCTGAGTGTTAATCCAGCAAACTGAAGAAGATCTAAGAAAGATGAGAGAAGCTAGAATTTTGGTGTTGAAATCAGAGAGAAGAGAGTTAGAGAGAAAAGCTTAATTGTATTCACTTCCATTGTAAAAGTTACAATGTTCTAGTTTATATACCCTAGAGTTCCCACATGAATCCTAATAAATCCCAGCTCAAAAACTCCTTTAAGCTAATCCAATACATGAAAGCACTCACCAAGCCCAAGTCTCACATGCTCTCATCTCCTAGATCTAATCCCAACCCATACATGAATTAGCCCCCTTAAGGCCTCTCAAATCAGGCCTTAAGACCCATAGGATTAACCTGAACCCTAGCCCAAAATAGACCCTCGCGTACTCTACCGACACACTGAGTTGGCTAAGTTTCACTGGGTCGGCTCCATCTGAAACTAAGCCAGTCTAGTCCTGTTCCATGCTTGCAATTCCGAACGCTCAGCTCTCTATTTTTTCTATGTTTTGAGACTTAGCTGACCCAATTTTGGACTGAGCCGGCTAACCTGCAGAAAATCTTCCTTCTATAGTCTTGATTTTTCGACTTTGATTTCTTGCTCCATCTTGAATTCCAGATTTTCAAAGCACCAATCAAGCCCCTTGAGGCCCTCAATACCTGAACCTCAAGCCCGAGGAGAGTTACATGCTGCCTCTATCCTAGGATAACGTCTGTCCTAGCCTTAGGACCATACCTATCCTAGCCTCCTCAGAGCCCTCACCCTAGCTCCACCCATGACCTCCCAAGGCTTGGGAGCACCACACCACCTACAGGCTGGTGTGAGAGAATATCTAAGCTTCAACAATAGCTCCAAGCTGCCAACAGCAAGGTAACTCAGCTTCAATAGCAACTCTCTGATAGTTATCGATCTAGCACGGGCAGGAAGTCGAAAGAGATTGCCTCCTTGAAGAGGATCATGAGTGAACTTTCAGAGTCAATTGAGATTGAGAAGGCCGAAGTTCAGTAATTGAAGCTTTGATTGATTTGCGAACAGCAAACCATCAAAGATGATGAGGCTAAATCCAAGGTTCTGAGAAAAAGACTGTAGGCATTAGAAGAAAACTACCAAAGAATTGACAGGATATTCCACGATAACTCGATGCAAAGAAAGGAGCTCAAGAAAGAGATCGTCAGCCTAAAAGAATCCTTGGTGATGGCCAGTAATCTGAAGTTCGAGAAATCAAATTTCTCTTAGGTCTTCGGCTTTTCTTTCTTTCTTTTGTAACCGATCTTGCAGATCTTTATTTTGTACTTGACTTTGATTTTAATAAAATGATATCTTTCTCCATTTTCATCCTATATGAATCAAATATCTGTTAATAGCTTAATTTTTTTTTCTCAACGGGGTCGGTCTTTACTTTGTTACCCCATCAAGATGAGGTCTTCCTCTTGTTCTCGATGAAGTAGGTTTTTACTTCTATTAGATCGAGATCTCTCTCCTATCTTAGGCAACCAGAGGTCCTAATTCGTATTAGGATGAGATCTTTCTTCTATCTCGGATGTCAGAACGAGATTTTTCTCTTGTTCTTGACATGGTTAGTATTCGCTTGTGTTAGGACGAGGTTTTTCTCCTATTTCTAATAGGTTGGTAGGGGTATAAAAGGGCTATCGGAAGGGCCTCTCCCCTCATCCCATCTTAGACAATGGGATCTTTGCCTTGCTCAAGTTAGGACAAGGTTCTCCTTATGTTCCTAACAGGAGAGTAGGGGCACATAAGGGCCGTTGGAAGGGCCTCTCTTCTCATCCGATCTTAGATAACGGGGTCTTCACCTTGCTCAAGTTATGATGAGATCCTCCTCCTATTTCTAACATGACTGTAGAGGCACATAAGGATCATTGAATGGGCCTCTCCCCTCATCCTATCTTAGATTAATGAGGTCTTTGCTTTGCTCACGTTAGGACGATGTCCTTCTTCTGTTCCTAACATGGCTGTAGAGACATGTAAGGGCCATTAGTAGGGCATCTTTTCTCATCCCGTCTTAGATTAATGAGGTCTTCACTTTGCTCATGTTAGGATGAGGTCCTTCTCCTATTTCTAACATAGCCATAGCAGCACATAAGGACCGTTGGTAGGGCTTCTTCCCTCATCTCGTCTTAGATTAATGAGATTTTCACTTTGCTCATATTAGGACGAGGTCTTTCTCCTATTCCTAATATGGCCATAGGAATACATAAGGGCTATTGAATGGGCCTCTCCCCTCATCCCATCTTAGATAATGGGGTCTTCGTCTTACTCAAGTTAGGATGAGATTCTCTTTCTATTCCTAACAGTGCAGTAGGAGCACAGAAAGATCGTTGGAAGGACCTCTTTCCTCATCCCATCTCAGATAATGGGGTCTTCATCTTGCTCAAGTTAGGACGAGGTTCTCCTCCTATTCCTAATAGGATAGTAGGGGCATAGAAGGACCGTTGGAAGGGCCTCTCCCCTCATCCCATCTCAGATAATGGGGTCTTCAACTTCATTTAGAAATAAAGTTTGGTTGAGTTATTTCCTATCATTATATGATCTTGCACCAAATGATAGAGACATCAAAAGAAAAAAAATTTATTAAGATAAGATTACTGGTAATACATTCACAAGTTCTCCGAGTTTCAGGGTCGTAGGAGTGTTGCTCCTTCGAGCTCCTTCAAGTAATAAGTTTCGGACCGAATAATCTTCTTGACTTCATATAGGCCTTTTCAATTTGGAGTGAGCTTTTCTTGGCTCTGAGGTTGCGAAACAGCCATCCGTCGAAGTACCAGATCTTCCATTTTGAATACTTTGCCTCTAATGATTGAGTTATACTAGCGAGCTACTTTCTACCTGTAAGCCGCCATCCGAACTCAAGTTTCTTTTCTTTTTTCTTCCAATAAGTTAAGATCAGTCCTAAGATCTTGTAAATTCTACTGCTCATTAAATGCCACAACTCATGCTGATGGAAGTTTGAGCTCTATCGGGATGACAGCTTCCATCCTGAAGGCCAAGGTGAATAGGATCTCCCCAGTTGGCAATCATTGGATAGTTCAATATTCCAGAGTACATGATAAAGTTTATCTACCCAAGTTCCTTTTGCCTTCTCGAGTCTTGTTTTGATTCCTTGCAATAGGATTCTGTTGGCTACCTCGACCTCACCATTTGCCTATGGATGAGTTATTGCTATAAAATTATAGGATATATTTAGATCTTCACAAAATTCGATAAATTTTGCTCCAATAAATTGACGTCCATTATCTATTATGAGGGTCCAAGGTAAGCTGAACCTGCAAATAATTGACTTTTAAATGAAATCCTGCACTTTTGCTTCAGTGATTTTTGCCAGAGGCTTAGCCTCAATCCATTTTGTGAAGTAATCAATTACCACCAGGAGAAACTTTCGCTATTCGGATGCCATGAAAAAAGGTTCGAGTATATCCATCCTCCACTACACAAATGGCTAAGTGATGCTCAGGAGGGTGAGCTCAGAGGCTGATTGTCTCTGAATACTAGCATTTCTCTAACAATGGTTATACTTTCTAATATAGTCCAGGAAATCTCGATATAAGGTTGGTCAATAATAACCTTATCGAAGCAGCTTATGAGATAGAGATCTGGCATCCAGATAGATTCCATAAATTCTTTCGTGTACCTCTTATAATGCAAAATCGGCCTTGGAGGGTCGAAGACATCTCAAAAGTGGTAGTGAATGCGACCTTTTGTATAATTTGCCTTCATAGAGAACATATCGAAAGGCTTGATTTCTTATTTTTTGAGCTTTTTTTGGGTCATAAGGTAGGATTCTATCTTTGAGATAAGTGACTAGTGGATCAATCCAACTTGGCTCATGCTCAATCTACATCACAGACTGCGGTTCTTTCGAATTTGGGCATTTCAGGACTTAGAAGAAAACTTTCTTAGGCAGTTCGGTTGGAGCCAGTGTGGCTAATTTAGAGAGGAGGTCAGCTCTGCTATTTTCTACTCTCGGAATCCATTGGATGCTAAAAGTTTTGAAGGCCAGAGTTAAATTCTTCACTTTCTCGAGATACTTTATTATTCTTTCCTCCTGAGCTTCATAACTACCACTAACTTACCCGACTACCAATTAGGAATCACTGTACACTTGGAGAAGATCTGCTTCCAACTTCTTGGCATCCTTAGTCCTGCTATCGGAGCTTCATATTCGGCCTCATTGTTTATTGCAGAAAATTCAAAGCGTAGTGCGTTTCGGTAATGACTCCCTCTGAGTTCACCATGATCAATCCAGCACCTATGCCCGAAGCATTAGATGAGCTATCAACATACAGGGTCCAGAAGCCTTCAGGAAGATCAGACTGTTCTTCAGAGGAGCTTGGCTGCAACCATGGAATGCTGACCTCATTTTGTTCCAATTCGGCCTCATCCGGGATAGTGCATTCCACTATGAAATCTATCAGTATTTGAGCTTTAATTGATTGTCGAGGTTGAAAATTGATGTCAAACTTTGTGAATTAAATCACCCATTTTGCAATTCTTCTGGAGGTATCTATTCGATGGAGAACTGCCTTGATCGGTTGATCAATGAGGAGAGTTATGGTATGCCCTTAGAAATAAGGTCGAAGTCTTCGGACTGCAATCAGTAGAGCATAAGTTAGTTTTTCTAACTTAGTATATCTGATCTCGACATCCCTCAAGACTCGACTTATGTAGTAGATCGATCATTGTACTTTTGCCTCTTCCTTGACTAGGACTATTGCAAGGGCTACTGGAAAGACCGCCAAGTACAAGAATAACTCTTCTCCAGGCTCAGGTTTAGTTAGCAGGAGAGGCGAGCTGAGGTAGCTTTTGAGCTATTCGAATGCTTGCTGACATTCAATGTCCTAGCAGAAGTTCTTTAGCTATTTAAGAACTCAGAAGAAGAGCATACATCGTTTCGCCGATCTCCAGACAAAGTGGTTGAGGACCGCCATCTTTTCGATTAGACGCTGAACTTCTTTTACTGATTTTGAGACAGTCATCTCCTGGATGACTCAGATCTTCTTTAGGTTAGCCTCAATCCCCCATCTCGACATCATGAATTCTAAGAACTTTTTTGAAGTCACACCAAAGGCGCACTTGGTTGGGTTCAACTTCATCTTATATCTCCATAGGGCATTGAAGGTCTCTTTAAGATCAGCTATGTGATTTATCGAAGTTTGGCTCTTGATAAGCATGTCATCTACGTAAATCTTCATATTTCGATCGATCTGCTCCTTGAAGATCTTATTGATGAGGCGTTGGTATGTTGCTCCTGCATTTTTGAGCCCAAAGGGCATAACCCTGTAATAATAAAGACCATGGTTAGTAATAAAAGCAATTTTCTCCTTGTTCTCTAGTGCCATCTGAATTTGATTATAGTTGAAGGGCATCCATGAACGTGAGGAGCTCATACTCCAAAGTTGCATTATCAATTGATCAATTCTGGACAGAGGATAGCTGTTCTTTGGGCAGGCCTTGTTTAATTTTTTGAAGTCTATGCACATCTTCCACTTGCCATTCGCCTTCTTGGCAAGAACCACATTAGAAATCTAGCTCAGATAGGAGACTTCTCAGATGAACTTGGCCTTGAGGAGTTTGTCGACTTCTTCTTTAATTGCCTTCTATCTCTCTAGGGCATGGCTGATAACTTTTCTTTCACTGGCCGATATTTAGGGTCAATAGCCAGATGATGTTCCATAACTTTAGCATCAATTCCTAGCATGTCCGTGGGGATCCAAGCAAAAATATCTGCATCTCTCCTTAGAAACTCGATGAGCTACCCTCCTACCTCCTCTCTTAGATTGGAACCAATCTGTACTATGTGATCCTTATTTCCATTATTCAAAGAGACTGGGATAAGGTCTTCCATGGATTCTCCCCATTCTTATGCAAGATCATCCCAGACGTCCAATCCATCAACAAGATAAGGGTTAGACTGCTCACCCCCTTGCAGGGTGATCGAGTAATAATGTCTCGCCAAAGCTTGATCTCCCCTGACTTCTCTGATCCCACAATTCATTGAAAATTTTATCTTTAAATAGTAGGTTGACACTACTGCTCGAAGAGCATTTAAACCAGGTTGGCCAAGAATTGCATTATAAATGGATGGAGCTCTTACTATCAAAAAATTCACTTGCGCCCTAGACTGCCTTGAATATCTTCCTACAGCCAATGAAGCTGCATCACCAATGAAGCCGACCAATGAAGAATTCATTGGTCTGAGTCAGTTATTAAGTATGGACATTTTGGAGAAAGCATCATAAAATAAGACATTGACCGAACTTTCATTATCCACAAGAATCCAACATACATCATAATCTTCTATATTTAAAGTTATTACAATCATGTCATTGTGCGGGAACTAAATTTCTTGCATATCTTCTTCAATGAAAGTAATGGGCTCCTTAGTTCTCCATCTTTTAGCTGATCCTTCGGATCCACCAGCCTCCTCCCATCGAAGTCTCCCAGAGATTGTATTGATGATGCTGAGAGGCGGCCGATCTTCTTATTGCTCCTCTCTCCTTGGTGATTTTGGTTGTGGCAGTATCCTCGACCAATCATCTCTTATCTCAGGTCGACATCATAGGAATCAACTAAGCCAGTCTTGCTTAATGAGCTCCTCGATCTCATCTTGGAGCTGGATGCATTTTTCAGTATCATGATCATGGTCACGATGGTAAAGATAGTACTTGTTAGGATTGTACTTACTTAGATGAGTGCACATCCTCTCCGACCTCAGCAGCTGCTCCTTGATTTTCATCGGCACTTGAGTCTTCAGAGCATTGAGGGGAGCATAGTTGTAGAACCTTCTAGGAAAAGAGCTCCTTCATGCCCTTCTATCGGAGCAAGCCTGAGGAGAAGTTCAGACTTTCTTATGCTCAGGAAGAGTTCAAAAGTGTGATCAAACTTTATTCGACTTCTCTTCAACTATGGGTGTGCTAGACTCGCCCGCCTGCTGCTCCCTTGCGGCCGCTTCATCCTTCAACTTGAAGGCTACTTCAGCTCGAAGATAACCTTCAACCTGAGCTAGCAGATCAGTGAAGTCACAGGATACTTTTTCTTCAGGGAGAATGGTAGATCATTTTTTTGAAGGCCGTACTTCAATGTGATCATGGCAACGAACTGGTCCAAATTTTGGACCTCCAGTGCAGTGGCATTGAAGTGGTTGACATAAGCTCGGAAGGACTTTTCTTCCTGCTGCTTGATGTTGATGAGAGAGTTCGAGCCTCGCCTTGACCATCGGCTGCTAATAAAATAAGCTACAAATGGATGGCTCATTTGATCGAAGGAGAAGATCATACCCGACTTCAGCATCGAGTACCAGTTTCTTGCTATTTCCTTCAGAGTGAATGGAAAAGCTCGACATAAGATGGCGTCTGGTGCGCCATAAAGTAGCATCATAGTTTGGAAGGTCTCCAGATGGTCGATTAGATCAGTAGTCCCATCGTAGCTTCAAATTGAGAGAGCTTGAAGCTCGATGGGATCGGCTCATGCATGATTTTCTAGGAGAAAGGAGGATCAGTGCAGATGTTGTCGCAGTTAGCTAGAACAATATGGCAGAGCTCTTCAATCCATCGATCCATTTCCTGAAGTTTTCGATCGAGGGCTGCATCTTGATCATGGATCTCGGAAGGTTTTCAACTATAGATGGGGAAGATTTCCTCTGGAGAAGAATCATGATCCGAGCAGGGTTCTTCTGCCTTTCATTTCTTCTTCTAGGAGTATCGGGCCTACTGACCCAAGTATGCCTTCTTAAAACTGGTTCTTGACATCTCGATGGAGGGTTTTTCAATTGGACTATCATCGAAGGTTGCTGCATGGCTTGTACCATTTTGGTGAGGCCACAAACCAATTACACCAGCAGGTTGAACTACTCTGAATCCATCATTATTATCGATGGAGGAAGTTACGGTGCTGGTGATGGTGTTGAAGCAGGTGAATTTGGCTTAGATCTAATGGTAGAGGTAGTGGATCTTTGAGTGGTCATCTTCTTTGGACGTATTTTTTGAGGTTGAGGAGGAGAATGAAGATGAACCACGAAGGAGAAAACACATAGAATCAACTAAGCACTCCTTTTAAAATAAGACCTCAGGAAGGCCCTTCCTCTAGCACCAATCTTATTGGTGTAGAATCTAGTTGACGTCGGATCGAGCTGGAGTTAGAAAAAAAAAAAGATCACCATCGGTGACCTACAAAACAAAGTTCCATTCAGAGTCGGTGGTTGATGTGTGCTAATCTATAGCTATGGCAAGTGCATCAGTTGATCAAGTGATAAAGTAAGTGAGTAGAGTATCATTCCTAGAGGATTGAAAAATAAGTACTAAAAAACTCTTTCCTAAGCTTTATTTAGATAATCAATTTATGAGAATTAAGAAAAATAAAAAAATAAATTAATAAATTATAACAAAATAGAGAGTGTATAATTTTTAGGATTTTAAACTCAAGGATAATAGGTTACTAAGGCAATCGATTCACCAATTCAAATAATACAATATTCAAGTATTTATATAAATTAGGTTAATTTTGTTTCATGTGATGGTGGAGTCTCCTATATTATTTACTATCCTTTGATCTAGGCATAGCAAAACTATCAATATTTATTAACTATCCTTTGGTCCAGGCATAATTTAAACAAATACTGATGCTTTAAGTTTTGTGAAACCCTCTAAATAAAATATGCTGCGTCCAAAGCATACTAAAATTTCTGCATGCATATGAATTCTAATTTGATTTAAGATACAAGGTATATATATCAAGAAGCACCGATATAGACATACTTGGTCCATAATATCTATGCCCATCAAATCAATTAAAAGATGGCCAGTAATCTAAAAGCATTAAGAATAGATTTATATACTCCTCATGAACAAAATATAAAATTAAAAATAAATCATACTGAATATTGCATCAAAAGAGTGGCTACACCTTAACCTTAGTAAAAGAAAATTTAGTTCATGGAAAAAGATTCAAAAATAGCAATTAAAATGAAAAGCATGTAAAAATCCAAACAAAAATTTGTTTGTTGCTGAAATTGATCGTCCATTGCTCTTGGTGTGGAGAACTTGATAAAGAAGAGCCACTTGATCAATATGCTGGATGTCGAAGATGAACCGCGAAGAAGGAAGAAAGAAAGAAGAATAAAGAAAGAAAAAAAAATAACTCTCAACCTCCCTCTCTGTTCTTTCATCTAGCTCTCTGTCTCTCTCCCAGGTTCTCTCTAAAATCTCCTCTCAAACCCTCTCTCCTCTTTCTCTTCTCTACCGTTCCCAGGCTCTGTATTCTTTCTCCTGGCAACAGTAGGCAGCAAGCCTTTAAATAGGCTAACAGGATGGTCTTGGGTCGAAATCCCATTGAAATCGGATTTGAAACTCTCAAAACAACTCAAAAAGAACCTTGGATCAATTTTGACTGTTGGATGTCGATCAAATGAACCAAAATTGGCTTAAAAATCCCTTTTAAAATCCAGTTCTGGTCAGATTGAACCGCAGCCATCGAATCTTCTTGATGGAATGAATCTGGGCCGTCTGATCATGCTAAAGAAAAGCTCTTATAGCTTACTTAAAATCAGAATCCATCTCGATCGTTGGATTAGCATCGGGAGGGAGATCAACCATCTGTCAGTGCCTCCTTTACAGCCGTTGGATCAAAAACCAAGTGACAGCATCCATCGATCTCAGCCTAGGCTTGGGTAGACCGCGCTCGAGCCAAGTCTTGCATAGACCGTGTCAATCAGCAGCCAATCAATGCGTAGGTGCTCCTATGAATTTCCATATATGCCCTTGCTGTGTTACTATTCCGATCCACCGTACGCCGTGAAAAATCATGATGTCAGCGATGCGTCAGTGGGGCATCAATGGTTGGTTTAGTTGGCGGTCGGGCTGGTTTGCTGAGCCAGTTTGAACTGAACCGGCCTGCTAATTATTATTATTATTATTTCATTTCTTTTGAGAATTGATTCTAGGCTCATTTGGACTTCATTTTGCTTGAAATTTATTTTATTTGAAGCAGAAAAATAAGCTCTTCATATTGGTGGCCTTTTTTTCTACATAAGATCAATAAAAATATCAATTTTTTAAAAATAAATTAATTTATTTTATAATTTAATATTTTTATTAGTATATTTTTGTCACTTATCACATCTCCCAACTTAGTCATTACTAGTCCCTTAGTAAAGCTTTATTTATCACCATGTTTCAATGAGATCCTCTTTCATAAAATTAGACCTAGGATTAAAGATCAAAAAGTTTAGAAAATATCACTAACTAAATATTGAGCTTCAGAAGCCAATTTCGCAGTCGATACAATTAGAAACTTTCTTAGAGTATATCTAAATATCTACAACATTTATATTCGTGATGACTAACTTAACATTTCAGTATTAATTTAAAGGACAAAAGTATCTTCTCTTATCACCTATTTTGATTAATTTTCTATACATTTCTAATTTAAACTCATGAATTAAGATAGCTTTCACACTGCCTCATTTATCTTTTTTTTATTTGTTAAGCATCCCGGCCTTCCCTCTACCGTTTGATGTGAATCTCCGCACTTGATCTAGGTGCAGAGATCCAGTTACTAAGTTTCAGGCAATCTATATATACTCTATCTTTTGCACTTTATTTTAAGCAGGTAGCTCTTTCGTTAAATTCAAATTTTTTTGACTGAAATGTATATTAATTATTAATTTTCAGTGATAATTAAATCCTCAGTTGGTCTTATAATCAATACCTACTTTACCTTGTTAGTGTGCATGTGCAATTAGAAGTACTAATAGTCTTTAGGTGATCTAAGTAGGCTGCTAAAAGTCTAACCAACTAATCTACTTCTTTAACTCATTACATTCATTATCAAATACTTCTAATTTTTATCATTTTTTCTAGTTTATCTTGCTCAAGATTTTCTTTCTTAACATATGATTAAATTTTTTTTCAATTTTTTTTTCAAAAATTTTTTGTCCCCCCAACTTATTCTCCATTGTCTCAACGGAGACAAAAAATGTAAAGGTGCAATAAGAGATAGGAAAGAATACACCTGTACTATTAGTTTGGATTGGTTCTTTGAAGCTTTGTGAACTAGCTTGAGCTCTATTTTTCTTTCTTTGCAAAATTAAAAACACACACCAAAACAATAAAAGAGCAATAAGAATTTATTGAAAAAGAAAAGAAAAGGATCAAAACTAAAAAAAATAAATAAATAACTTATCTAGTAGTTCTGATTTATAGTCTTCAGCTTGACTTTCTTGAGGCTCTAGGTTAGATCTTACAATTAGAATGCTTTCTTCTCCTTCTCAAAACTTCCATCAATATAATTTTTTAGCCTATGACCATTTACCTTGAAGGTACCTTTTGAATCGTCAAAGATCTCTACTGCTCCATATAGAAATACTTTAGTAATTGTATAGGGACATGTCCATCTTGATTTTAGCTTTTCTGGAAACAAATATAACCATGAACTATACAGGAGAACTTACTGTCCCTCATGAAATTCTCTTTTTATAATATGGTTATCATGCCATTTCTTAATATGTTCTTTGTAGATCCTGGCATTTTCATAGGCATCCTGACGAAATTTGTCCATCTCATTCATTTGCATCAACCTGTTCTTTCCTTCATCTTGTATATCAAAGTTAAGAATTTTTATGACCCAATATGCTTTATGTTCTAGCTCAATAAGGAGGTGGCATGTTTTACCAAAGAGTAGCCTATATGGGGCCATACCAATAGGTGTTTTATATGCAATCCTATATGCCTATAATGCATCATCTAATTTTAATGACCAGTTTTTCCTAGATGCACTTATAGTCTTTTCTAAAATTCTTTTTTAATTTTCTATTAGACACCTCTACTTGACCGCTAGTTTGTGGATGATATGGGATAGCTATTTTATAAGTGACACCATACTTGCTTAACATATTTTCAAATTATTTATTATAAAAGTATGTACCTCCATCACTAATGATTGCTTTAGGAGTGCCAAAATATGTAAAAATATGCTTTTTCAAAAATTTGACAACTACCTTAGCATCATTAGTTGGAAAAGCTGCTGCTTCTATCCATTTTAAAACATAATCTACAGCCACAAGTATATATTAATTTGAAAAAGAACTAGAAAAAAAATCTCATAAAATTAATATCCCAAACATCAAAAATTTCACACACAAGAATATTATTTAAAGACATTTCATGTCTTCTAGAGAGATTTCCAATTCTTTGATAGCGGTCACATGAAGAGACATAAGTATGAGCATTTTTAAATAGAGAGGGCTAATAAAAATCTGATTGAAAAACCTTATAAGCTATTCTAGTTGGGCCAAAATATCCTCCTACCTCCCGATCATGACAATGGTGCAGAATTTTCTCTATTTCTTCCTTCAGAATGCATCTTCTAATGACCTGATCTGCACAACACTTATACAAGAGGGATTCATCCCAAAAATAATATTTGACAATAGATAAGAACCTCTTCTTTTGTTGAAAAGAAAGACCAAGTGGAAAAACCTTACCAACCAGGTAGTTAACAATATTAGCATACCATGAAAATGTTATACCTGATATAGCATAGAGGTGCTCATCTAAAAATTCCTCCTTGATAGGGCAAATATCTAATTCCTTCTCTATGATATTTTCCAATCTAGAAAGGTGGTTGGCAACTGAATTCTCTATGCCCTTCTTGTCCTTAATCTCCAAATTATACTCTTGTAGCAAAAGAATCCATCTGATCAATCTGGGTTTTGCATCTTTCTTGGCAAGGAGATACTTTAGAACTGCATGATCCGTATATATAATAATTTTAGATAAAATAAGATAAGAATAAAATTTATCTAATACAAATCTACTGCCAGAAGCTTCTTTTCTGTGGTTGCATTTTTTTATTGGGCTTCAGTCAAAGTGAGGCTAGCATAGTATATAGTTTGAAAAATCTTATTCTTTCTTTGATCAAGTACTGCTCCTATAGTTGTGTCACTAGCATCACACATTAACTCAAAAAGTAGGGACCAATCTGGTGCTACCATAATAGATGCCATGACCAGCTTCTCCTTGAGGGTGTTGAATGCTTGCTAACACTCATCAGAAAAATGAAAAGAGACATCTTTACATAATAATTTAGATAAAGATTTAGAAATTAGAGAGAAGTCCTTTATAAATCGACGATAAAATCTAGCATACCCCAAAAAGCTCCTAATAGCCTTAACTGAGGTCGGTATGGGTAACTTTTTGATCACCTCAAGCTTAGCTCTATCCACTTCAATCCTTTTACATGAAATCTTATGGTCTAACACTATGCCTTTCTGTACCATCAGATGACATTTCTCTTAATTTAAGACAAGATCAGTATCCTCACATCTTTGTAAAATAAGAGATAAGTTATGCAAATATTTTTCAAATGTGGATCCAAAGATAGAAAATCATTCATAAATATTTCAAAAAAATTTTCAATCATATCATAAAAAAAGCCATCATGCATTGTTGAAAAGTAGCTAGTGCATTACATAAACCAAACGGTATTCTTCTAAAAGCAAATATACCATAAGGACATATAAAAGTAGTTTTCTCTTGATCCTTAGGTGCTATGATAATTTGATTATAACCAGAATAACCATCTAAAAAGCAGTAAAAATCATGTCCATCTAACCTCTCTAACATCTAATCAATGAATGGAAGAGGATAATGATCTTTTTTAGTTACATCATTTAATTTTCTATAATCCATGCATACTCTCCATCTAGTAACAGTCCTAGTAGGAATTAATTCATTATTATCATTTTGAACTACAGTAATCCCATCTTTCTTAGGAACTACTTGAACAGAACTCACCCATGAACTATCGGAGATAGGATAAATAATACCTGCATCAAGTAAATTGATTACCTCCTTTTTGATCACTTCTTGCATCTTAAGGTTGAGTCTTCTTTGGGGTTGGACTGTAGGCTCATAGTTGTCCTCCATGAGAATTTTGTGCATATAAATTGAGGGACTAATTCCTTTAATATCTGCTATGGTCCATCCAAATGCCTTCTTGTGTTCCTTTAGCACTCTTAACAACTTTTCTTTCATTAAATCTATCAAAGAAGAAAAATAATAATAGGTAAGTGCGAAGAACCTTCCAAGAAAATATGTTTTAAATGAGAAGGAAGAGGTTTAAGTTCAAGAGTAGGTGGCTCTTCAATTGATGTCTTTGGAAGAGGAGTAGATCTTTCTAATTCTTCAAATCGTGGTCTGTATGTGCATGGAATATATGGTCTGGCCTTCAACAAGTTTATGCATTCTATTTGCCTTTCATCTTTAGTTGAACCCTCTTGTGATTGGATAATGCAAGCTTCAATAGGATCCTTAAACCTATTTTCTAGAAAATACTCATGTACTAAATTGTCAATATCATCTATTCGAAAACAAGTTTGATTATCATTGGAATATTTAATAACTTTAAAAACATTAAAAGTAACTTATTCGTCTTGAACTCTTAGAATTAATTTTTCTTATTGAGTATCTATTAAAGCTCCTCTAGTAGCTAAAAAAGGTCTTCCTAAGATAAGTCTTCTTCTATATCAAGAACAATAAAAACAACAAAAAAAATAAACTTATTTATCTTTACCAAGACATCCTCCACTATACCTCTTAGATATTTGATGGATCTGTCAGCTAGTTGAAGAGTGATAGTGGTGGGTTTTGATTCTCCTAGATCCAGCTTCCTAAAAATAGAAAAAGGTATGAGATTAATACTTACTCCTAAATCACATAAAACTTTATCAAAACTATAATCATCAATAATATAAGGGATAGTAAAACTTCCTGAATCTTTTAATTTCTGTGATAATTTATTTTGAAGTATTGCTGAACATTCTTCTACAAATTTATTCTCTCATGCTCCTTTAGCTTTTTCTTATTTATTAGAATTTTTTTGAAAAACTTGGCATACCTGAGCATTTGAGTGATAACATCTACAAAAGGAATATTAATATGTAAATTCTTTAAAATTTTAAAAAGTTAAAAAAAATTTTATTTGGATATTATATTTGTCTTTCTAGAAATAGTAGTGGCGGCATATAGGGCTTCACATTTGAATCAACAAATTTTATTCCTGGGGACCATCTATCTACTGGTTGTTTTAATGATTGACGAACATTAATTGGCTTTTCTTAGTTTGTCATTGGCTCTACGATCTTTTTCTTCTAATGTGGCTCCTCCAGCTCTTTACCACTTCTTAAGGTAATAGCATTGATGTGCTACCTTGGATTGATCTCCGTGTTATTAGGCAAGGATCCTTGTGGTCTCTTGGAGATTATCTCAGCCATCTATCCTACTTACATCTCTAAGTTTCGAATTGCTGCCGCTTGGTCTTGCCTGAGTTTGTTTTCTAAATTTTTTATAGTCGCTTCTTGGTTTTGCATGAATTTGACCATCAGCTCCTCCATTCCAGGCTTCTTCTTAGGTGCTTGGAATCCTTGGGATGGCTATTGTGCTGCATTTTGGTTGCTCCATGAAAAATTTGGATGTTACCTCTACTCTTGATTATATGTGTTGGAGTAGGGATTGTTTTGCTAAGGCCTACAAAAATTATCAAGATAGTTAGCAGTATCAGATGCTTTAGTAAAAGGATTACCTGTCTAACAGTCACTTATATTATGTCCTCCTCCACATAGGTCATAAGTGATGCTCTGAATGTGTATAGCTGTTCTCTTTATATTATTGACTTCGGCTCTAAGAACTACAATTTTAGCTAATAAAGCTGGAATGCAATCCACTCCTTGCATAGCTGCTGGTCTTCTCAGCATCATGCATTCTGTTTGCCACTGATAGCTATTTGATGCCATCTCATCGATTAGATCAAAGTCTTCTTCCTCCATTTTTTGATTAATGGTTCCTCCTGCTGCTGCATCAATCATAGAATGATTAATAGGAGATAAACCACTATAAAAATTTGTATCTAAAGCCAAACGAGTAATTGATGGTGTGGACATCTTCTCAGTAATTCTTTGAAATGCTTCCAATCCTCATATAGTATCTCCATGTCCATCTGTACAAAAGAAGTAATATCATTGCGCATCTTGGCAGTCTTGAATGATGGAAAGTACTTGATTAAGAATTTTTGGGCTAGGGCACCCCAAGTTGTGATAGAACCTGCAGAAAGAGAATGAAGCCAACTTTTAGCTTTGTTCCATAAAGAGAAAGAAAATAGCCTTAATCTAATAGCATTATCCGACACCCCCTTAATTTTAAAAGTATCACAAAGTTCAAGAAAGTTAGAAATATGGATATTCGGATCATCATGCACGTGTCTACTGAATTGGATAGTTGATTGAATCATCTGAATCATTACCAATTTTATTTCGAAGTTGTTCACTCGCACAAGCGGTCTTCTAATGCTCAAAGTTGCATCGACTATAGATGGTGTGATGTAATCATTTAATGGATGATGTGCCACTTGAATAACTTTTTGCCATCTCTCTGTTGCCATATCCAATCCCAGATTGATATCATCGGGATCTTTAGCTGCCATGTTTCTTTCTTATTGTAGTCTTCTGATGGTCCTCTCGATTTCTAGGTCTAAAGGAAGTAAGTCACTATGTCCAGTATGTGTCATGCACCGAACAAATCTAAAAATAAAGTAAGAATAAAAATTAAAAATAAACTTCTAAAGTAAAGCAAGGATCAAAATTTTAATATTATTTTAGACATAATCTCCAGCAACGATGCCAAAAATTTGATGCATTCTAATCTATAGCTATGGCAAGTACACCAGTCGATCAAGTAATAAAGTAAGTGAGTAAAGTATCATCCCTAGAGGATTAAAAAATAAGTATTGAAAAACTCTTTTCTAAGCTCTTTTTAGATAATCGATTTATAAGAATTAAGAAAAATAAGAAAAAAATAAATTAATAAATTATAAGAAAATAGAGAGTGTATAATTTTTAGGATTTTAAACTCAAGAGCAATAGGTTACTAAGGCAATCGGTTCACCAACTCAATCAATACAATATTTAAGTCTTTACATAAATTAGGTTAATTTTATTTCATGTAACGGTGGAGTCTCCTAGATTATTCACTATCCTTTGGTCCAGGTATAGTAAAACTATCAATATTTATTAACTATTCTTTGGTTCAGGTATAATTTAAAAAAATAGTGATGCTTTAAGTTTTGTGAAATTCTCTAATTAAAATACGCTATGTCCAAAGTATACTAAAATTTTTGCATGTATATGAATTCTAATTCGATTCATGATATAAGGTATATAAATCAAGAAGCATCGATATAGACATACTTGGTCCGTAACATCTATGTCCATCAAATCAATTAGAAGATGGTCAGTAATGTAAAAGCATTAAGAATAGATTTATATACTTCTCATGAATAAAATATAAAATTAAAAATATATCATACTGAATATTGCATCAAAAGAGTAGCTACACCTTAGCCTTAGTAAAAGAAAATTTAGTTCATGGTAAAAGGTTCAAAAACAACAATTAAAATAAAACGCATGTAAAAATTCAAACAGAAATTTGTTTGTTGCGGAAATTGATCGTCCATTGCTCTTAGTGTGGAGAACTTGATGAAGAAGAGCCGCTTGATCAATATGCTGGATGTCGAAGATGAACCATGAAAAAGGAAGAAAGAAAGAAGAATAAAGAAAGTAAAAAATAATAACTCTCAACCTCCCTCTCTGTTCTTTCCTCTAGCTCTCTATCTCTCTCCTAGGTTCTCTCTAAAATCTCCTCTCAAACCCTCTCTACTCTTTCTCTTCTCTACTGTTCCTAGGCTCTGTATTCTCTCTCGTAGCAACAGCAGGCAGTAGGCCTTTAAATAGGCTAACAGGGTGGTCTTGGGTCGAAATCCCATTGAAATCGAGTTTGAAACTCTCAAAACAACTCAAAAAGAGCCTTGGATCAATTCTGACCATTAGATGTTGATCAAACAAACCAAAATTGGCTTAAAAACCTCTTTTAAAACCCAGTTCTGGCCAGATTGAACCACAACCATTAGATCTTCTTGATGGAATGAATCTAGGCCATCCGATCATGCTGAAGAAAAGCTTCTATAGCTTATTTAAAATCGGAATCCATCCTGACCGTTGGATCAGCATCGGGAGGGAGATCAACCATCTGTTAGCATCTCCTTTACAGTCGTTGGGTCAAAAACCAAGCAACAGCATCTATCGATCTCGACCTGGGACTGGGTAGACTGTGCTCAAGCTTGGTCTTGCATAGACCACGTCAATCAGTAGCCAATCAGTGCACGGGCGCTCTTATGAATTTCCATATTTGCCCTTGCTGTGTTACTATTCTGATCCACCGTATGCCGCAAAAAATCATGATGTTAGCGATGCATCTATAGTCAATTTAGTGGGCGGTCGAGCTAGTTTACTGAGCTAGTTTGAGCCGAATTGGCCAGCTAATTATTATTATTATTATTTCTTTTGAAAATTGATTTTGGGCTCGTTTGAACTCCATTTTGCTTGAAATTTATTTTATTTGAATCAAAAAAATAAGATCTTTATATTGGTGGCTTTCTTTCCTATATAAAATTAATAAAAATATCAATTTTTTAAAAATAAATTAATTTATTTTATAATTTAATACTTTTATTGGTGTATTTTTATCACTTATCAAGGGTGGTAGCTTTGGTAGGACCCTTCGACAATCAAATCAGCTCTTCTGACCAATAAAAATGGAGTGCTCAGAAAATTAAGAAGCAGAGTAACGAGAACGAGAATGAAAGCTTCCTGAAAATATATCTAGAGGATCCTTTTTATAGACAGAGCTTATAACAAACTGATGGTGACAGCCGTAACTATCTGATAGTGGATTGTTCGGAGCCATGTAGAGTTTATTATGAAGGATAGTGTCTGTTGTCGCAATGTGCCAGCCTGTTGGAGAGCAATACCTAGAGTTTGGATGGAGCATCTATTGGTGATGAAGAGCTTCATACCATAATAGCTCTGAAGAAGTTTGGACTTCTTTGAGGTTATCCGCATATTGATCGGTTTGTCTTGAGCTGAGAGCTGAATTTACGTAGAGGATGAGGTCCTTCTGGATGATAGTAAAAAATTTGGCTGGAGGGAGCCTGCTTGGACGACTAAAAGGAGTTCGACTAGAAGAACATTGAATGGAAGGAGGTCGGCCGAAAGAAGCATGCCTGTTAATCAGATGAAATTCGTTTATAATGAGTTTAGCTAGAAAAAATCATCCAAAAGGAATACAACTGAAAGAGATCGTCCAGAAGAGGACCGGTGGAAAAGTCCAGTAGGTATACACTGGAGGAGCCTGATAGATCAAAGGCCAGAGGGAGTTTGGCTTCTAGGTGGTTGTCTTGCAATTGAGAGGAGCTCGGCTAATGAGACAACTCGATCGACAGCCACTAGGGGTGGACAATGAGGATACTTTCGCCACTCATCCGTTTCCTTGAAGCTCGACCATCCTCAGGGTCATCCGAGGACTAATAAAAGAGGGATATGGCCCTTTTGCTAGCATACCCAAAATTCTCGACTATAAGAATTTAGAGGTCCTCTACTCTTCATAGGTTGTCAAAGTTCGTCCAGAGAGAAGCTCTGTCGTCAAGCTAGGTTGTGTCACATTCAAACACTTGATTTTTTAGAAGACCGCTATCACCATTTGAGCTCATCCCGGTGAAATTCATAACATCTTGTAGATTTTGGAGTTAACCTATATGGCCGAGGGGGTCATCTGGTAGATATGGATTGAAGATCGGTCGTCTTGGGATGAATTAGGGCAAGAACCTTCATTGGTCGAAGTTCGTCCATGGTTGCCACCACCAGATGGGGTTATCCTTAGATTGGCTGAACTTCAGTAGGAGCTGGTTTATCCCTAATACTTTTAATCCTAAATGCTCAGAGAATAATCTAGGATTTAACTGTCAACCATGAATAAGTCATCGATATTATATTTCAAATTTCAAATCCATCACATAGATTACCCCTACCGAGGTGTTGCTAAATTGAAATATAGTGATGCATTGTCTCCAAACTCTTGGAGAGGTCAATTCCATCTTGACTCACGTACTGACTTAACAAGTACTTGACCACATCCAAAAATCTTTCGTCATAGAATTAAAAATTCAAATAGTCCAGCATCAAAGTACAATGAGTTGCTTATAAGTCACTATGGTGATCTCAGATCTGAGGAATACTTATATCCATATCCCTTCGGAGCAAGTCTTGATAGTAACTTGCTCTAGAGTAGTCACGTTCAGCATAGATATACTTTTATATCTCACCTACATGCTATACCAGTATCTTCATACTCCTTTGCTAAGAGGACAACCAACCTATAAGGCACACAATGATCTATACTTAATATTACTATCATCCTAGTAATAGCATATCGTTTGATCGCAAATAATTTTAAGAACTAAATGATAAATTCTTCTTTATCAATTTAAAATAGTTCTAAGAACTTCATCACAACACAAGAGTTCGATAGAAGATGTACACAATTTATGATGAAGAAGCCAAATAATATTTTATTAATTAATAATTTACATATATTTACATAAATGAGCACAATCGTCAACAAGCTAACGATTGGCTTTGAAACATAATTTCTAACAATTAGAGTTTTCACCACACCAGTTACATGATCAACTTTTGGTCGAAGTTGAATTGCCTCTAAATTAAAAATAACAAATAATTACAAGAGTTTTTGCTTGTGCCTATGCTTATGGAGTGTGATTATCATTGTAAGAAAAATAGACTGATATGAAAAGAGATTCAATATGATGAAAAACAAAAGCATTTGGAATTTCAACAAATTTATCAAGGCTTGAATCCATACTAGAAAGCTATATCCAATTCCATCCTAAACTCAATCACAACTAAAATGGTGGCCTTTTGTTCCTATATGCAATGGGGGAACTGGAAAATCATATTCATAGAGAATACTAATTGCAAGGTTGAGATCTGAAAATAAAACTATCTTATCATTTACTTCATCGAGGATTGCTTTACTATTATTTCTAGGTGGTTTATTAGAATATTCAAGATTTAAAATTCCATTAAATTGCATATAACTTCATCATATGCAATTAGCCAACAGTCTCAACTTGTAGAAGTAATCATTTAGGATGAGACTATCATCATTTAAAATTTCCATAAGGATCAGTTCACTATTCTTATCATAAATCATGATATGTTATTTGGATGTATTATCTACAACTATCATGCATAGGGTATGTAAACACTAATACATGACTATGCTACATTGATCCTTTAGCAACGTAGATTTGACTCAATACTCATTTATTCATATAGGTTTTTTGGTGAAACATTTATTCATATGGATTGAAAAGCATATGATGGAAGGGTTTCAAATTGACCAAAAAGAGTTCAAGCATAAGCTCACATATGTATTTTTACTTAGTACAATCATACTTTAAATCATTGATATATTTTTAATAATACATTCAATCCTAAATTTAGAGTTACATGGAGATTGCCTGGAGAGGTAAAATATGTTGATGAACTTAACAAACTACACTATGTTTATTATTATGTTACAAGGTAATTTTATTTATATAATTTTTTTTTCTGAAAAAATATTTTACTCTCAATAATTTGCACATTTACTTTTAGTTTCTAATGAGTTGCATTTACTGCATCTATATGTCTTAGAAAATTTTTTAGCAAGAAATTATTATTTTGATTTTGAAATTCAGATTTCTACTAGATCATGAGTTAGTAGGAGCATATTTCATTTCACCAGCTACATAAAAGATCTTCTAGAGTAACAATTCAAGGATATATCATTTGAATGCCGGACACATACACATTTGAAAGATGTGTTTCATCGACAAAATTTGGAAGTCTATGTTTATGAATTATGAGGTAAAATATATTTGTTATTCTCCAAGAATAAGTGATATATGATTGCATATCTCTGATATCATTTAATTTTTCTTATTAAGGGTTTTGATATTAAAAGTATCATCATGAATGAGCATGTGCATAGACTATGGGACCATTTGCAATAGGGTGGATTATATCAAATTAAGAATATCATTGTAGAAAATGCAGGGTAAAGAAACAAGATCATTGATAATGAGTTCTAGTTGATTGATCAGGATACAAGAATCTCATATTACTTTCATAATCTCCCAAAAAATATATGAGCATGATTAACATGATAGCTATCACCATAGTTCTTGGAATGGTCAAAGGGTTAAGGGTAGACCAAAAGAGATATAAGTGCTATTGGTAAAAGATGTGATCTTACAAATGCTTACCTCCACCAATTAAAGAAATATTATGAAAAATTTTTAGTTACAACAATTGTAATTATTGTATTTGTATTTTAGTCACTATTATTTTATGGGACCACTTCTCATTCAACTTTAGGAATACAGGAGTGCATTGATAGCTTGAAAGCAGCAAAATATAGTGATATCATACTGATCATGAAATAACTATTCTATAGAAAATTATTGGTTAGATGTACTTAGATATAGCAACCCCAAGAGATGTGGGAGGGGGGGGGGGGTGTTGAATGAATTGGTTTTTTTAAAAGTCTAAACAAGTATTAGAAGTGTGAGAGTGAAGTGTATGTAATGAGGTTTAGTAGAAATAACTAACATAAGTAGAGTAATATAATAAAAGCAAAGAATGAATACAAATACATAAAATTTATAATGGTTGGTTGTCAAACTCAATACCTACATCCATTCTCCAAGATCCCTTGCATGAAAATTCAAACTATAATCACTCAAGGTTATAGTTTGATTGTTTTAAATCAGGCTCACAATCAGTTGATTTTATATAGAAAATCAACCAAAATATTTCTTCAACTAAATCACCCTTCGGCTTAGTTATAATATACTATGCAATTATGGGTGTGGACAAGCTTGTCCCACAAGTTTCTATCCCAAGAAACTTGTAATACAAAAGAAAAATACAATTGAGATCAAGAACAAATGAGCCAAAACCCAAGGAATAAGGTCATTGAAGTGCATTTTTAATTGAAAGTCATGGTGGATGCTCTTTGAAGTTCTAATTTTTACTCTTCGATTACTTATTCACTACTCTTGGAAGCTCATTAAGTATTTTTCTCTTTTTCATTCAATATATTAATTTCTTTTTGTTTCCATTTGAATTTCTCACTTTAATGCACTCAAATTTGGTTAAAGTAAACTAGTTGTTAGGGAGGCCAAACTAGCCATTGGGATGAAATTATATTCATTGAAGCTATCTGAAAACTAGCTGTTAGGCTATCATTCACAGAGGAGATGACTCCTTTGCTTCAAGGGTCAACTCATCATCATTGCTGGGTCAACTCATCATCATTGCTGGGTCAACTTATCTAGCCCATGGGTCGACTTTTGAAGCATTATTATTTTATTAGTCCTCTATCTTGTATCTATGGCCATTCTGGGGTTAGCTCTTGGTGAAGTTAGGGTCGAATCATAGTTGCTATGGCTTAAACATGAAGTGCTGGGGTTGACTCTCAAAGGGGCAACTTTTTTTAGCATTTTGTCTTCTCTTTGAGACCATCCTGGAGTCAACTCATTTGGTTCTAGAATTGACTCATCTCTTGTCTGGAGTCAACTCTTGCTACTCTAGGGTTAGAGATCTTTAGAAGGTCAAATTTGCACCTTTTTCTATGTTTGGCTTGAGACTATTCTGGGATCAACTTCTACAGATTAGGGGTTGACTCATAAAAAGTACTAGTCTGCTCCAACCTGCCAAGGTCAACTCATGAATTTTGAGGGCTTGACTCATGAATTCTAAGAGGTCGACTCTTGAAACCTCCAAAATTATGGATCTTTTGTTTAAGCCTGTGGTAATTCAAGGATTGACTCCAAACTTTTTTGGGTTGTCTCCTCTCAGCTAAAACTTGTATATATTATCTTAAAAATTCTTTTGACTTAGTTTGTTTTAAGAGAATTTTTTTTCTTTAATTTGATGGGTCATTTTGAGGACTTGAGAGATCCTATAGCCAAAGTCCAAACACATTATTAGTATCATATATGCTCAAGTATTTTGTCATTATCAAAACCAAACCTTGGGTCAACAAAAACTAGATTATTGGAGATTCAAATATTTCTTTCTGAAGAGTTGGTTTGTTGACCATTGCATTTAGTATGTACCAAATAGACCAAATATTAGCGAATACCATGAGCTTTGATCATAGTAAAATTTAAAATCATTAACTATTGTCCAAGTAAGGCTACCCAAGAGGGGAGAAGGGTTAATTATGTATTTAAAAAATTAAACTTTAATTGTGCAAAATTTTAATGCTATGTACTTGGTGAAATAAAGTACAACATAAGTATAGATGAAGAACAATAGAAATAAAACTACATAAATATAAATATTAAGCTTTTACAGTGGTTCAGCATCAAACTCAGTATCTACATCCACTCTCCAAGTAAACTACTTGAGAATTTAACTATAATTCATAACTAGAATTATAGTCTAATTATTTTTTGGGCTCACAATGAAATTCAATTGATTTTTCTTGGGTCACCAATTAAAATTGTACAAGATTATTTTTTGGGTTCACAATCAATCTAGTTGATTTTTTTAGATCACCAACCAAAATCTCATAAGTAATTATTTTTCTCCAAGCTAACAATCAACTTCGATTGATTTTAACCTTGGCTCACCAATCAAACTACTACAAACATCCAACTCTAGGCTTGGACCAACCCAAGTTTTTCATCCTAAGAAACTTGACATACAATAAACCCAAAAATAAATACAAAAGATTAAGTTTAGAAAAATAAAACTCTTTGAAGAATCCAAAGAATTTTGAATAATGAAAGTTGAACGCTTGACTTCTTCTTGAATGCTTGAGTGATTGTGAGACTCCTTGATTCTTGACTTGATTATTTTCTCACTTCAATTCACTCTTGCTCTTACTTACTTGAGGATGATTTATAGTGGAAAGATAAAGAATAACTCTAAAAATAACTCCTCTTCTCTTTTCAGCTCACTCCTTTTGGTTTCTCAATGTATACTATATAAATCACTTCAAAAGTCCTTTCCAATGCTCCAGAGATTTTCCTATGTATCGTTGAGATTTTTCACCATTTTAATTCATTTAGGAGGTTTTCAGAAAATAATCTTGCCATTAAAAATAAGAAAATAGTCATTGAAAGGCATATGAGATAAAAAGACTATAAATCTACAAAACTAGCCATTACAGTGAACTTAATCGACTAAATTTTTCTAAGTCGATTAAGTCTTAGTCTGCTTAATCTGACTTAGTTTGCTAAGTGGACAAAGCTTAAAAATATATTTTTTTGTCCTGCTATTGTTCTCTGAGATTAGGTCGAATAATTTTCTGACTTAGTCGACTAAATCTTCTGAATTTTGAATTTTGATCTTTCTGTGCTTTCTATCTTCTATTATCTTCTGAGATTGAGTTGACTAACTCCTAACTTAGTCGACTAAGTCTACATGCCAAGCATGTCATGAGGTTTTTAGCAACTTTTCTTTTATAATTTCATTTGTAGGCTAGATTTACTTACCTTCTGACGCTAGAGGAAGAGCCCTCTGTTTCTGAGGTTCTCTTCTTCTTAAAGGAGTGCTCAGCAGCAATCTCTTTTCTTCCTCTCTAGAGTCCTTCTCAAAAAAATATCTTTCAGAAAAGCTTCAACCTGACGATTAACGGCCTCTACAATCAGATCCCATCTAGATCTATCCACTTCCACTTCAGCTTCGGCAACTCAAGCTTTGCCTACGGCCATGGTGGATGTGGAGCAGTTCAACCTGCTGGTCCAGCAGGTTTGCAGTCTCATGAAGGTGGTGCAAGTCATGCAGCGGCATGCTTCGATGTCAATTTGATCAAAGCAGACTTCTCCGAAGCTCCATGATCCGATCTGGGGATGGCCAACTTGGGCTAGCCGATCGATGACCTCCGAAAAGAGGAAGCAGAAAGCCGAGAGCTCCTGCTCTGATCATGACTCTACCCCTAGGAGAACTTTGCCTCCATTTAGCCAAAAGACCTTAGAAATCCATGATGGAGAGAATCTGGATTGAAAACTATAAGATATGAACCAGTGGATCAAGGAACTCCGCCATGCTCTCCTTCTAATGGTAGTGATATCTGCACCGATCCTCCTTTCTCTCAGTGCATCATGCAGGAACCGATCCCATCAAACTTCAAGCTCCCTCAATTCGAGAGCTATGACGGAATCTCTAATCTGGTTGATCATCTGAAGGCCTTCCGAATGATGATGCTGCTCCATGATGCACCAGATACCATTCTCTACTGAGCCTTTCCGTCCACCCTGAAGGGAGCCATCAGAAACTGATACTCAGCCCTCATGCCAAATACCATCTTTTCTTTTGACCAGATAAGCCATCAGTTTGTGGCTCATTTTGTTAGTAGCCGACGTCCTAGGCGGGACTCAAAATTTCTCATCAACATCAAGCAACAGGAGAAAGAATCTATCCGAGCTTTTGTTAATCGATTCAATGCCGCTATGCTAGAGGTACAAAATTTGGACCAACCTATTATGATGATCGTGCTAAAGGGTGGCCTTCAAAAGAACAATCTGCTATTCTTCCTAAAGAAGAAGTACTCCAAGAATTTTGCTGATATGCTAGCTCGGGCTGAAAGGTATGTCCGAGCGAAAGAGGCCTTCAAGGCCAAGACAATGAAACCATTGGAGAGTGGCGAATTGGCGAGCCAGGTAGGCCCGCTGAGGAAGAAAAGCTAAGTGAAGTTCGGCCGCACTCTCGAACTCTTCCTAAGCGCAGGCGAGCCCGAACTCCTTCCCGAGCTCGAAAGCAGGAAAGTCCCGACAGAAGGGCGTGGTAGGGTTCCCCCCTCTGAAGGTTTCACAATTATGCCTCCCTCAATGCTCTGAAAATATAAGTGCTGATGAAGTTAAGAAGCAGCTGCCGAGGCTCGAAAGGATGTGCTCCCATCCTGGCAGATGCAACCCAAACAAGTTCTATCTCTATAATCATGACCACAATCATGATATTGAAGAATATATTCAGCTCCAAGATGAGATCAAGGAGCTCATCAGGCAAGGCAGACTTGATCGATTCCTGCAGCATTGATCTGAAGGATGGAAAGATCGACCAAGGGCATTGTCGCAATCGAAACCACAAAAGAAGGCGCAGTAGGCGAATCGACCACCCCTTGGCATCATCAACACTATCTCTAGGAGACTTTGGTAATAAGAAGCTAGAGGGCCAGCCAAGCCTGAAAAGAGGTGAAGAACTGAAGAGCCCATCACTTTCACCAATGAGGATGCTCAAAGAGTCCAGTTTCTACACAATAATGCTGTTGTAATCTCTTTAAACATTGCCGACTATGATATGCGCCACATTTTGGTAGATAATGAAAGCTCTGGTGACATTTTATTTTATGATACTTTCTCAAAAATGTTCTTACTCAATAACCACTTGGGACCTATGAACTCCCCGTTGGTAGGCTTCATTGGCGATGCCGTGCCAGTTGAGGGCATAATAACTTTGGCTATGACTGCAGGATAACATCCGAAGCTGGTTAAAGCATAGATTGATTTTCTAATTATAAAGGCTCCATCTACCTACAATGCTATTCTCGATCGACCTAGTTTGAATGCACTTCGAGCAGTGGTGTCAACTTATTATCTAAAGGTGAAGTTCCCAACGAGCTATGAAATTGAAGAGATCAGGGGAGACCAGGCATTCGCAAGATGTTGTTACTCCATTGTCCTATAGAAAAACATCTAGCCCAACCTTTGTCCTATAGATGGGCTAGATGTCCGTGACGGCCTTACTGAGGAGTGGGATGAACCTATAGAGGATCTCGTATCTGAGCCCTTAAATGACGGGAGTGCGGAGCATACTATGCAAATTGGCTCCAACTTAGGGGATGAGGTTCGAAAGCGACTCATCACCTTTCTCAGGAAGAACACGAATGTCTTCGCCTGGATCCCAGTGGATATGCCAGGAGTTGATGCTGAGGTCATGGAACATCGGCTGGCTGTTGATCCTAAGTATCGGTCAGTAAAAGAGAAGATGCACAACCACACCTGAGAGAGGCAGAAAGCAATTGCAAAAGAAGTAGGTAAGCTCCTCAAAGCTAGATTCATCTGATAAGTTAACTATCCGAGCTAGGTCTCAAATATGGTTCTCATAAAAAAGGCAAACAACAAGTGGAGGATGTGTATAGACTTCAAAAAGCTAAACAAAGTCTGTCCGAAAGATAGCAACCCTCTACCCAGGATTGATCAATTGGTAGACGCAACCTCGGGCTATGAGCTCCTCACCTTTATGGATGCTTTTTTTGGCTATAACCAAATATGAATGGCACCAAAGGATGAGAAGAAAACTACTTTTGTTACTAACCATGGTCTTTACTATTATAGGGTTATGCTTTGACTCAAAAATGCACTGGGATAAATGTACCACACATTGATCAACAAGAATCTTTCAAGGAGTAGATCCGGCCATAATATGGAGGTGTATATGGATGACATGTCATCAAAAAGCCGAGCCTCAATAAATCCACAACTCGCCAACCTCAAAAAGGACCTTAGTGCACTCAAGATAGTACAGATGAAAGCTGAATCCGATCCAAGTACCGTTGCTCGTGTGATCTCAGGAAGTTTCTAAGATTTATGGTGTCAAGATACGTAGGATTGAAGCAAATTCAAAAAAAAAATTTGAGCTATTTAGGAGATGACTCTTCCAAAATAATCAAAAAAGTTTAGTTCCTAACTGGAAAATGGCATCCTAAATCATTTCATCTTAATACGGTCAGCGATGCCATGCCCTTCTTTCAGGTTCTCAACAACCAAAAAACTTTGCTGGACGACGAGCAGATGCCAACGAGCATTTGAGAGATCAAAATACCTATCTCGACTCACCCCCACTACTGCAAAGCCTGAATTCGAGAAATAATTATTCTTATACCTAACAGTCTCTCCGATAGCCTTGGCAGCAGTCCTGATCAAGAAGGAAGCGAAGATGCAACGACCAATCTATTACACAAGCTAGGTCCTGAGGAATGCAGAGATCAGGTACTCTAAGTTAGAAAAAATAACTTACTCTCTTCTAATTACTGCTAGAAGACTCCGACCTTACTTTCACGGGCACAACATAACGGTCCTCATGGATCAACCAATAAAAGCAGTTCATCGAACGGATGCTTTCGAAAGAATTGCAAAATGGGCAATCAAGCTCACAGAGTTTGACATCAATTAACGACCCCGACCATCGATCAAAGCTTAGATATTGGCAGATTTTGTAATAGAATGCATCATTCCAGATGAAGCCAAGCTTGAACAAAATGAGACCGACATCCCATGGTTGCAATCAAGCCTCTCCGAAGAGAGTGCCGACCTTTCTAAAGGTTTTTAGACCCTATACATGGATGGTTCATCCAACACTATTGGAGCAGGTGCAGGGTTGGTCTTAGTCAACCTCGAGGGAGTCATCGCCAAATATGCGCTATGCCTCAAATTTTCTATAACTAATAATGGGGCCGAATATGAAGCTCTGATCATCGAGTTAAAAATAGCAAGAGAGTTAAAAGTAGATCGACTTCAAGTCTATAATGATTTCTAATTAGTGGTCGATCAAGTTAGTGGTAACTATGAAGCACGGAAGGAAAGTATGATGAAATTGTTAGATATATGTGCCCTAGAAGTCAGAATTGGCTGACACTTGTAATACACTTCTAAGGACAAAATTATAATTTTGACTAATATGAATAAAATGGATTATTTTCTATCACATATGTGTATTTAGTGTCGTGATACATCCTTTGAGTTAATGGTAATGATAATTCATATTTTCAAGAGTTGAAAATTTAGACATGAATAATCATTAATCTAACTCATAAACAGCTCCCGACCATAGGATCATCACGAGGATGGTGATTGATCCGGAAGGTTGGTGTACAATCGCTTCTCTTTAGTAGATGAGTCTTGAGTCTACGGTGTGGAGACACCGGAGCGAGAGTACAGGTACTCGTTAGAGAACGAGGGCACTGAGCGTGACCACCTCGAGTAGTCATTAGGGAGTCTACCTTCTCGTCAATGACTGACTCGATGCTGCAGTAGTGTGTCTGGTTCTTTGACCTGAGATGCATCGGCAGTTCACCTTGAGGGTGTTATAGTTTGACTACACCATTACTCGGTCTCCTAGCCATATGGAACCCTGAGGTGTATGTTGGCTATAGCATGTTCATTGTAGGAACTGGATTGCATCAAGATGGAATCTATCTACCTCGGTGGTAGAGGAGCAGCCCTATGATGATCATGAGAATCAAGTCCAGAAATCCATGGCCATGGTAGAGTGAAATAATAGAAAGAGTTTCTATTTAGATTTTCACATTGGACTCGAATCGAATGATTACATCATATGACAGAGACTAGGGTTTGACGAGTTCACCTTAACCCTAATCTGATCGGGGCTCAAGATAGAAGAACTTAATCACACAGGTAGCTGCACCAAGAGGTTCGCATTCAGCTCTGATGGGTTGCCACCATATACTGCTAGGTGTCACTGGTGGATTTTGGGAGCAATTAGAATGATTTAGATGATCGATCATTCTAGCTGTTCGAATCAGAAGAGTTCTGATCCATCGAAAGGAGTTTCGATGATGTCGATGATAGAGATCATGACATATCCCATTACCATACAGAACTGAACCTAACTGGGTCACACAAACAAGGGTTTGAATCTGGTGATCATCAATTGAACTGATCTAGTTCAATTGATCTGAATGAGATTCAATTAGGTTCAAGGAAAATCGTGCTAGCACTCGATTGAACCTAACGTTCTTCTTTTACTATCATAAATAAGTTGTCCTGACTGAGCCAAAGGAGTTTGTGCTCAATCAGAGGCCTTCATATGGTCTGACTGGAGGTTGTCCAAGTCAGAAAAGGTTGTCTTATTTTGTAAGACATTACTGCCATTTTTGGTCACCTGCCATTTCTTGTTCTTTGACTTTGGTCAAAAGTCTACCTTTGACTGGTCAAACGTTGACCATTGACACTTTGACTTTTGACCACATGTCATGCACCTATTGGAGAGCTGGTGGGGGCCTGTCCCCTGCCAGAACCTGGCAAGGAGGAAGGGCGCACGCCACCCTAGGCGTGGCGTGAGCCCAAGTTAGGAGGCGCCTAGGAGTCCTTGTTGGACAAGGACTCCATCTCCTTTTTGGATTCCAATTAGAGTTCTTCTAAGAATCCAACTTTGACTGGTCTTAGGCGCCCTCTAAGGAGGAATCCAGGGGACTCTATTCCCACCAATCAGATTTAGATCTGATTTCACAAAGGGTTGTGATTGGTTGGGAAGAAAGGAGTTGGATCACAAGAGTCTATAAATAAGACCCTGCGCCCAACCTCAAAATTTGAATAAGAGTTTCCCATACGCCCAAGGCCTTCTCTCCCTCCTTCCTCCATGCCAAAGTCTCTTCTCCCTTTCTCCTCTCCACGTCCAAAAGTGTTTTGGACTTGGTTGGTGCGATTCAGATCAAAGAAAGGCGATCAAAAGCAAGAAGGCTGCGCTGCTGCAAAAGGACGACTGCTGATCTTCAAAAGAGTTTTGAAGATCCTCCAGATCAGATCCAGATCTGATTTTTGGAGACATGTGATAGAGAAGAAGAGGATCTCCAGATCCAACCCAAGTGGATACCGATAGAGGCCAAGCGCTTGCGTGGCTAGATCCAGAACCTTCCGCTGCATACAGGATCATCAATGGATAATTGGATTACCCAAATCAGATAAATTAAATTTGATTTAATTTATGCTTATTTTATTTTATTTATTAAAATAATAAGAATCAGATTTGAAACATCCTAGATCTGATATAGATCAAAGAAAAAAAATTTTGAAATATATCTCTTGATCTGATCAGATCTGAACGAACCTGGACTGGGAAATCAAGATTTTCCTTCAGAAATACCTTAAGAAAGTAAAGAATTTGACTCTGGTCTTTGATAGTTTTGGCATTCAACAGATTCCGAGGGTAGAAAATACAAGAGCCGACCTTCTTTCTAAATTGGCCACTTTAGCCCCAGCCGAACTATCCAAAGAAGTATTTTTTGAAACTCTAAAATGCCCAAGCTTAGAGGAATCACAGCTTATTATGCAGATGAAGCACAAACCGAGCTGGATTGATCCGTTAGTTACCTACCTCAAAGAGGAAGTTCTTCCTCATGATATGAAAGAAGCTTGAAAACTTAGGAATCAAGCCTCTCAATACGTTTTGTATGAGGATAAGTTGTATAAAAGGTCATATTCGCTATTGCTCTTGAGATGTCTCCGATCTTTAGAGGCCGACTTCGCATTATGAGAAATGCACAAGGGAATTTATGGAAGTCATGTAGGAGCCAGATCCCTATCATAAAGACTACTTCAGTAAGGATACTATTGGTCGACTTTGTATCACGACTCCATAGAGTATGTTAAGAAATGTGATCGCTGTCAGAGAAATGCAAACATACAAAGACAGTTGGCCTTTGAGCTTACTCCATTAAGCACACCTTGACCATTTGCATAGTGGGGAATGGATGTACTTGGTCCTTTCCCAATGGCATCAGGATAATGGAAGTTCCTCCTAGTAGCGATCGACTACTTTACCAAATGGATCGAAGCCGAACCACTAGCAAAAATTACTGAGACCAAGGTATAGAACTTTATCTGAAAGTCAATCGTCTGCTAATTTGGTCTGCCCTGAACTCTCATAATAGATAACGAGCGATAGTTTGCTGGAATGAGGTTCGCTAAATTCTATGAAGATCTAAACATCTTTCATCACTTCATGTCAGTGGCCCATCCATAGGTAAATGGTGAAGCAGAGGTGACCAATAGAATTTTATAGCAGGACATCAAGACAAAGCTTGAAAGAGTAAGAGGGACTTGAGTGGACGAACTCTACCATGTCCTTTGGGTGTACCAAATTACTCATAGGCTACTATTTGGGGAAATACCATTCGCCCTAGCTTTTGGGATGAAGACAGAGTTCGGATGGTAGCCTACAAACGAAGAGTAGCCAGATACTATAACTCTAGAGTAAAAAGCAAAACATTCAGAGTGGAAGACTCGGTACTCCAATGAGCATCCATTTTGAAGCCACAAGAGCAAAGAAAGCTTGCCCTGAATTGGGAAGGTCCGTATAGAGTGGAGGAGGTCATCCAATCCGAAAGTTATCGCTTGAAGGAGCTTGGAGGGGCGACACTCTCACGACCTTAGAATTCAAAAAACTTAAGAATGTACTACCAGTAACTTTCCTTCAATAAAGTTCTTTTTATTTTAACATCATTACTTCTTGGCACAAAGATTGTGTAATGACAACTCTGAAATAACCAAAAGTGGCCCATTAGGAATAGGAGGAGAACCTCATCCTAACGTGAGTAAGGTCGAAGACCTCGTTGAACTAAGATGAGATGAGGGAAGAGGTCCTATCAACGATCCTAATGTGCTCCTACAGCTTGTTAGGAATAGGAAAAGAACCTCATCCTAACGTGAACGAGGTCGAAGGCCTCATTAAATAAAGACGAGATGAGGGAGAGGCCCTACCAATAGCCCTAATATGTCCTTACAATCCATTAGAAATAGGAGGAGAACCTCATCCTAACATGAGCAAGGTCGAAGGCCTCATTGAACTAAGATGAGATGAGGGGAGAGGCCCTACCAACAATCCTAATGTGTTCCTACAGCCCGTTAGGAACAGGAGAAGAACCTCATCCTAACATGAGCAAGGTCGAAGGCCTCATTAAACTAGGATAAGATGAGGGAAGAGGCCCTATCGATGGTCCTAATATATCCCTACAGTCCATTAGGAATAGGAGAAGAACCTCGTCCTAACGTGAGCAAGGTTGAAGGTCTCGTTAAGCCAAGATGAGAATCTGCCAATGGATCCGACGAACCTCTACGATCATACAAGGGGTGGAAGATCAAGGCCCTACTAACGATTGATGAGCGCATTCTCCTACAACCGCACCAAACACCAAAGAAAAAAATCCTATCCTAATCCATGGAATGAACCCCTGACCCGATGTCTACGACAAGCATCTTGTTAGAAATGAAAGAAAAATGAGGCGTCCAGAATTGAATCCACAAGAGATGACAACGAAAAAGATACTGTTCTATTATGAAGGTAAGTTTGTTACAAGTAAAAGTTAATAAGATCAATTATAATAGGCACACTACAAGTAAGATAGAGGTCGACAAAGGCCGACTGTGCAAACAAGCAAACACATTACAGACAAAATAAAAATCGATGAAATTGATTATAAAAAAAAGAAAAGAGGTGAAGTCCTAAGGCGATCCGAGCTCTTCAGACTTCAGGCTATCGGCTCCAGCCATCACCAAAGCTTTCTTTAGTTTGAAA
Source organism: Cocos nucifera (assembly GCA_006176705.1). NCBI lineage: Eukaryota > Viridiplantae > Streptophyta > Magnoliopsida > Arecales > Arecaceae > Cocos > Cocos nucifera. The sequence goes on along the minus strand of QRFJ01000896.1, from coordinate 408,687 downwards.
ATTTTCTTCTCTAGCTGCTTCTTATTGTATAGATCGTCGATGTACATCCTGTTGGAGTATTCAAATTTGGCCTTGAGCTCTCGCCATTGCTTCCTCAAAACCTTAGATTTAGCTTCAATGTCCTTGATGGCTTGATGCTCCCAGGCCAACTGGAGCTTCAATTGTTGAACTTCGATTTTCTCCACCCTAACAGCCTTCAAGAGTTCACTGACACTCCTCCTCAGAAAGATGAGCTCCTCAGGTTCGCCACTTGATCTAGCCTGTTGAACGCTATGAAACTTCTTTCGAAAATAGGTCGCCTCATTCCTGATAGCCTTTAGCTCATCTTCAAGCCTGGACATCCTTTCTGCCCAGGTCCCCTGATAATTATTGTATCGATCTTCAGCATCCTATAGCTACTTCTAAAGTTGGGAGAACTTTTTCGATCAGTTTTAGTTATGCTGAGCTTCATTAGTGGACCATGGTGAACTTCCTTCCAAGAGATAAATCTTCTCTTCCGCCTTCTTGAGATCAACTTCTAGAGAGCCGATATTCGTTGTGAGCACCCAAGACTTGTCGCTCGCACTCTTCCAGAGTTTGGCAAGCTCCTTCTCAAAATATCCTTTTCGAATGCTGAAGCTCGCCACGTCCTTCATGTGTAAACTTTGGAGGTGAATGACTTTCTTAGTCACCTCCGCAGCATTTTTTCGAGAGGCTTGAAGGTTGGCCTCAACTCTCTTCAATATTTTTCTCAATTGGTGGACCTCCTTCTTTAAACCCTTTATCAAAGGTTTGAACGAAACCCCCTGAGGTAAGTGGTTGGTGTCGATCGGAGAAAGGAGGTCATGGCCCTGATTGACAGAGAGGTTCTGAAGCACATACAAGACAAAGTGTAAAAGAAAAGAAGGATTTATTCTCATTACTTGAAATATATTTGGTATATAAAAAAGAAAAGAAAAAAAAAAAGAGGGTACGTAGATGTCAAAAGTTTAGACCTCGGGTGGCTTGCCCGTTGGAGAGGTCGAAACATTCTCAGCCGGCTTCGACCCTTGGGTAGGTTCGGATGCTGCCCCTATGGATTCAGGAGCAACCTCAGCATCGATGCGTGAAGGGCCGGCTCTATCCTCTGGCTCTTCTAGAAGGAGATCCAAATTGATGTTGGAAAAATTCTCGGCAACTCACCCCATGCAGACCTAGAACCCTTTCAAGAAGGCTTCCTGAGCAAAGTCAATTTTGATGTCCTCCATATCCTTGGAGGACTTGAAGTTCTGCACGGCCCTTTCCATGGTGGCGCTAACCTCCTCTTGCACCTTCCTTTTCTCCTCCTTTTCCAAGGGTAGCTCAACCCTCAACTTCACCATCTCACCACGCTCCTCTCTCAGTTCATTCTAAAGGCGTTCGACTTCAGATGATTGGGTCTCTGAGGCAACCTTTAAAACGTCGACCTCGGCTCGGGCCTTCTTGGCTTCTATGCAGGCTTCTTCCAGGGCTCTAGAAGTTTCGGCCTAATTTTGGCTTGCTACTTCAGAGTGGGCAAAAAGATAGTGTCCCAGCTGCAAAACACAATAAATCAGAATCATAAAAGATCCCAGTTCTAAAGCTTAATGGGCATGAAGTTAAAGTTAGAAGGAACCACTTACCTTTAAAAAGGCAGCAAATGATTTGTCGAACCTCTCGACATCATCTTTCTGGCACATCCTTTCGACAATGTGGGGAAGGACGCTCTCCTCCATTAGTGCCTGGACGACCTCTCGGTCATCCAGGGAACCCTGTTCTTAGCCAAGGTCCCCTTCTTCGGAGCTCTTAGCCTTTCGTCCGACCTTCTTGCCGACGGCCCTCTTCTTCTTCTTTATGCTCCCTCTGGCTGAATAGGAGCAAGAGGGACGGCCTCATCAAATAGGGTCGGGCTCAACATGATAGCGGCAGGTTCAAGGGCCAGTCTAGACCAAACCAACATAGCTCGGCTTGACTCTCCAGTCTGGGCCTTCTTCTATGGTTCGCCGAAAGAACCTCCCTTCCTTTTGAGGATCGGACCCCTTTCGTCAAACCGTTCTATTCCTTGGAGGTCATTTTTGCAAAGACAAAGTTAGAAGATCAAAAAAATAAATATCATCCAGTCGGCTAAATATCACAAACTACCTATCGGGTTAAGAGGACTGAGGCCAAAATTAAACAAGATTTACTTATCTAGCAGTCTAGGAATTGGTGGAGCGTCAAAGGATTTCAGCTTATCGACCGAGCTTCCATCTTCATTTTCTAACCCAAGAGCTCGGCGAACTGATTTCCTTACCTCGCCCTATGGAGGTAGCCCTAGTTCTAGGGTGGGATGGGAAATGAAGAAGAACTTCTTCTTCCAGCCATGAACAGAGGAAGAGGCACCTTTAAGCAGTTCCTTTCTCTTGAACTGTGGAGACACATACCACCAATCTTTAGTGGTGGGGTGATGTTTAAAGGTAAAACAATTACGGAATAAGAAAATGGTAGGTCGGATGCCTACCATGGTGCACAGGAAGAGAAATCCTATGATAAATCTAAAGAAGTTCGACGCCATGGCAATAAGAAAAATATTGAGAAATCTAAATAAGTTATCTATGAAAAAGATAAAGGCAATCTAAGCTCGACCCGAAAGATTTTGATGTACAGACACATTCGGCTGGGAGGGGGTGAACAGGCTCAGTCGTCAGGTCTAGGGAGTTCATGCTGGTACTCAGGAGGAATTCTAAATTAAATCCTAGCTAAGAAAAGGTCTATAAGAAATGGTCGCAGGCACAAAAGGATGGGCCGATCCCAAGGGTTCGTCCTCCTCAAGAGGTGGGTTCATCAAGCTTAAAGGGGTCGGGCTTCTAGAACAAGTCGACCAAGATTCCTCACTAGATATTTGGATCAAGACAAAATTAAGAAATTATTCAAAAAATTAGAAAAAAAAAATGAGGCATTCAAGCTTCAACAAGAATAGAAAGAACGAGAAAGTAAGAATGCAAAGATAATTCGAAAAGTGTCGGAAAGCTGACCTAGAGCAGTTATGATTTCAAAAGTAGGGATGAAGAGGAAAACTAGAGGGAGGAAAGGAAGATTTCAAAAGTAGGAACTTGAAGGAGGAGGGCAGGCTTAAGTAACTACTAGAGCCCCAGAGTAGTTATGATTGCAGATTTCCTCCAACCGATCTCTAATCGACGCGTGTTCCACTCATCATGGCATAAAGCTTCTAACGGACAAATCCTTAATGGTGATGTATCTCGAGCAGATTTTTGATAGAAAATTCAAAAAATGTCTCTTCGGATCACCGTGTATATACGAAGCTCCAACGTCAGCCAATAAAAGCCAAAACATCTCGTACCACCTGAAAGCGGAAAATCTGGTAGGACCAAAAAATCCTTCGAACTTTGGCAATCTCCATCTTACTCCCATCCTTTAAACTTTGAACTCGGGAGTAGGGAGGCTGGTGTTGGGGATAAATCCATGCCTACCGAAGTTCGACTAAGATTTTGATCAAATTCCCAGCACCTGCGCATCCAGTTCGATCGAACTTCTTTCGAATTCTTCCCAATAGATAAACTCCTCTAGCAATCGAGCTCTTTTCAGACTCCTCCAATAGGTGCACTCTTTTCAGATTCTTCCAACAGGCAAACTCTCCTAGCAACTGAACTCCTTTCGGACTCCTCCAATAGGCAAACTCCTTTCGGATTCTTTTCAGTAGTTGGGTTCCTCCGTCAGGTGAATTCTTCCTTGGATCTCTCCTCTAGAAGAGCTATACGCAGATCTCTCCAGTAGATAAACTTTCTGATTTTAGAAGAGTCTTCTCTCTTAAACAAATCCGACCCCAGACATGGCATGAACCGACCCACACTCGGACTACTTTGGAGAAGTCCGAACTCCTTTATAATTGATATAGCTCAAAAGTCATCATCAATCGATGCCTATCCTCCAAACTTTGACTATCAAATCTCAAGCGGACTAGGTATCTCGCAACAATAGATACTATCCTCCATAACAAACTCCACGTGGCCCCAAGCGGCCCACTATCCAATAGTTATGGCTATCACCATCAATTTATTATAGGCTCCATCTATAAAAAGGATCCTCTAGATACGTTTTCTCCAAGCTCTCTTCTTCTTTCCAAAACTCTGCTGAATTCTTTCTTGAGCATTTCATTTCTGTTGGCCAAAAGAGCTGACTTGATCGTCGGAGGGTCTTGCCGGAGCCACCCCCTCGGGCTCTGGATAAGGCTTATTTTGCAGATCACCGATGGTGATCTCTTCTTCTTTGACTCCGGCATTTCTCTGGCGATGATCAAATTTTGCACCAATACTTTCTAAACCTGATTTAATTCTTATTAACCTTTCTTTTTAAGATGTATCAAGTCTAGATTTTCTTCAAAAAATTTTTGAATAGTAGTACTCAATTTAATTGATAAAAATTATTTGGAATAATGTGAGCACTTGAAATTTAAACTATACATCCTTAAAAATAATATTAGATTTTATAACTTATACTTAAAACTTTTTGTCATTATCAAAATTAATCTTTGAGTCAACAATCTTTCACTTTTTGATGATGAAAAAATTTTTGAGTATATGCAAAATAATATATAGTGAGTTTCTAAGGAATTGCATATTTAAAAGGCATGAAACCATTAAACAATAAAAACATATTTCATTCTAGTTAAGCTCAAGCATATACTTAATAATAACTCTTCCTCTTTTTGACGGCATCAAAAAGGATAACTCAAAAAGGAGGTTATCAATAAAATCAAGAAAGTAATTTTTTTTTTAACAATCCAAAAATATTAAGCTCTTCCATAATATTATAATCAATTGAGTTTAATTTTTATTCAAAATTTGCTATCCCTTACTATATGCCAAATTTCTTAGTTTCATTCCTTGCTTACTCTTGATGCAACAGAATCAATACTTGTTCTTATTGAATTTTGTTTTTCATAACCAAATTAATATCACATTATGACAAGATTTTGATGTAATTTAATATGTTAAATTTATTTTCCTTATTTATCAAATTATCTCTCCCTTATTGTCATTATAAGCATTTATTATAATTCAAGATACTAATTGAGTTTGAGAATATTTTTTTAAGAAATTCAGCTTATCAAATAAATATATAATTATTTCAAATTATTCTTAAACTCTAATCATGAGAGTTTATAAATTAGTTTTATTCAATATATCTTCAATCATAATACTCAATTATAATAGTCAATCAAAATAACATCATCAAGATCAATAAGATAAAACATTGAATCATTTGACATGTAATTGGCTAATACTCAAACCATGCATCAATATTTCAATATACTTTTTAATTGAATGATAGGAATAATTATCAATTTACTAAGATCAACTTATCTCTAAGAATTTTAACTCCTTCATCTTTCATTTTGTGCCTTGAGCATCCATAACTAAGGTGCCATTCTCTTTTGGATTAGAGGGATGTCAAGCACATCTACACTTACAAAGATCGAGTATATTTTCATATCCAAACTAACTTGGATCCTTTGAGGTTAGTATCAATGGTTCCTTTTGGAATCTAAATTTGCTTGATCCTTATATTCTTATATGTGTTAGCCCAACAATCAAATGATTTATATCCAGCTTTGTTGCATTTAAAGCATATAATAAGTTTCTTATCAAAATGATATTTATCAATAAAATTTTTTGAAGATCTTAGTTTTGCATAGGAGTTGGCTTTAAATGTTATATTTTGATTATCCATTGACATATGCAAATTTTATGAACTAATGAAGAATTTATCTATAATTAATTTTAGTTCATTTATTTTATTTTTCAAAATTTTATTCTTTTATAACATATCTTTTTATTTAACTAGTAATTCTTCTTTTCATCTACTATAAATTTTAATCTATCTACTTCTTTTTGTAGACTCTCATTTTATTTAATTAAGTTGTCTTATTTAGTTTGCAAATCTTTCTTATCTTCTCCTAATCTATCTTTATCTTTACTTAAATCTTGATTTTTTTCTTAAGCTCTTTGTTCCTTTTAGATAGCCTTTTAAAATCATTAAATAATTCAAAAAATATATTATATAATTGATCAAAAGTAAAATCATTCAATTGATTTAAGCCTACCTCTTCATTATAAGCCATCAAGCAAAGGTTTGTCTCTTCTTCACTTGAGAATGATTCTTTTTTTGAATTTGAGTTCTCACTACTTCTTCAGTTAGCCAATGTAGCTTTCTTCTTAATTTTATTGAGCTCTTTTTTAGTAGGAGGTAGTCCTTTCGATATTTTTTAAATTAATTTTTTTCTCTTTTTGATTCAAAATTTTTTTCTTTCTCATGAATTTCATGAATCTTCTTATAATCACCATCATTTCTTTATCATCTTCTAAATCCTCAGTAGAATCTCTTGAACTTTCTTCAATGATCGATAACTTAAATGCAAGGGTTTTTTTCTTTATCTCTTTCTCCTCTATGCCTTGGTTCATATTGAGCTCATGAGCAATCCAATTAACTCTTCCAAAGCAAGCTTATTAAGATCCTTGGCTTCTTGAATTGCTATTACTTTTGCTTTTCAAGTCTTTAGTAAGGATCTAAAAATTTTGCATATAAGATCACTATTAGAATAGTCTTTTTAAAGTCTCTTTAACTCATTTATAATTTCAATAAATCTTGTAAACATATCACTTATTGTCTTATGAGGTTCTATTTTAAATAACTCATATTTATGAACCAACATATTTATTTTAGATTTTTTGACTTGATTTGTATCCTCATGGGTCACTTTAAGTCTATCATAAATCTCTTTTATAAATAAACATGTTAATATTCTATTAAATTCATTATAATCTGATGCATAATATAGAATATTAACAGCTTTAGTATTTAATTAAGCTAGCTTTTTATCTAGCTCATTCCAATCTTTTTTAGATTTATGCACACGCATATCATTAACAATCATTGTGGATATATGAGGATCATTAAGTATGACATTTTACATGTCATAATCTTATGCTAGAATAAAAATTCTCATCTTAGCTTTCTAATAAGTATAATTGAAGCCATTAAAATAAGAAGATCTAATGGTTGAGTATCCTTCATCCAACAAAGAACTAAATGGATCAGCCATAAGATCTTTAACTCCAGAATAAAAGAAAAAATCAGAGCACCTACTCTGATACCACTTATTGCTCAAGTATGGCTATCCAAGAAGGGGATAAATTGGATATTTAAAAATTAAATTTTAATTATACTAAATTTTAATGCTATGTGCTTGATTGAATAAAATAAAATACAAGTATAGATAAAGAATAATAAAAATAAAACTAAATAAATATAAATATTAAGCTTTTATAGTGGTTCGGCATCAAACTCGGCATCTACATCCACTCTCCAGTAAACTATTTGAAAATTTAACTATAATTCACAACTAGAATTATAGTCCAATTATTTTTTGGACTCATAAGTTGATTTTTCTTGGCTCACCAACCAAAATTGTATAAGATTATTTTTCAGACTCATAATTAATTTAGTTGATTTTTTCTAGATCACCAACTAAAACATCATAAGTGATTGTTTTCTCTAGACTAATAATTAGAAGATAGAAAGCACAAAAAAGGCTAAAGTTCATAATTCAAGAGACTTAGTCGACTAGTCAGAAAGTTAGTCGACTAAGTCACTGTAATGATTAGTTTTTTCAGAATTATATTTTTTCAGTCCTAACTTTTTTTCAATGGCTAGATTTTTGTGCTCAATGGCTAGGATATTAAATGGAGCCTCTTTAGATGTTTTAGAATGGTGGAAAAGTCTTAAAATATATAAAAAATATTTAAGAACTTTAATAAGAACTTTTGGCATATACATTCAAGAGCCTTCAAGCTACATTAAGTTCATTCATTATGAGAGCTATTTAGTGAAGTGAAGAAAGAATTTTTCAAAGAATCTTTTATCCTTCCAATCATCCTCAAAGTAAGAAAAGTCAAGGCACAATCATTGAAGAGCTTCATCAACTTATCTCAAGCATTCAAGAAGAAGAGCAAAGCAAACAAGCATTCCATTCATAATCTTTTCTTTTGGGCTTCATTAAGTTTTTCTTTCTGAACTTCTTTAATTATTGTATCTTATTTATTTATAAGTTTCTTGGGATGAAAAACTTGGGGTTGGTTCAAGCCTAGAGTTGGACATTATAAAGATTTGATTGGTGAGCTTAGGTCCAAAATAAATGAAGGTTGATTGTTAGTCTAAAAAAATAATCATTATAAAAATTATAGTTGGTGAGCCTAGGTCAAAATCAATCAGATTGGATGGTGAGTTCAAGAAAAATAATCGAACTATAATCAATTGAGTGATTATAGTTGAATTCTTAAGTGGTTTACTTAAGAAGTGAATGTAGGTGCTGAGTTTAGTGCTGGACTACTATAAAAGCTTTATCTCTTATATTTGTCATTGTGTTATTTATATTGCTCTTATTCTATATTTGTATTTCGCATTATTTCATCAAGCACACCGCATTAAAATTTAGCATATTCATAGTTTAATTTTTTTAAATATCCAATTCATCCCTCCTCTTGGATAGCCATTCTTGGATAATAAGTAGTATCAGAGCAGGTACTCTAATATTAGTTGTTGACCTAACGGTCATAGAGCCAAAGATTTAATGGCAAACCCAATTGGGACTTCATTGGTTGAAGAACAATCAACCAATAGACTCCCGCTTTTCAATGAAAATAATTATACTTATTAAAAAGCAAGAATGATGATATTTATTCAAGCATAAGACTATGATATGTGAAATGTCATAGCGAAAGATCCTTACACATTCATAATCACAATTGATGGCATATTCATTCTAAAACTAGAAAAGGATTGGGATGAATATGACAAAAAAGAGAAGCACAACTCAATGCCAAAGCAATGAATATATTATATTATATTTTGGGTGCAAATGAGTTTAATAGAATATCAACATGTTCATTCACCAAGAAAATTTAGAATAGACTCGAAGTTACCCATAAGAGTACTAATCAACTCAAAGAATCTAAGATACTCATGTTGGTACACAAGTATGAATTATTCAAAATGAAACCACATGAAACCATCACCAAAATGTTCATAAGATTCATCGATATATTAAATAGTTTAAAGAGTTTTGAAAAAGACTATCCTATAGTGATATTATGCGTAAAATTCTTAGATCCTTACTGGAGAATTGAAAGCCAAAAGTGACCACCATTCAAGAAGCAAAGAACTTACACAAGTTAGCATTAGAAGAGCTCATTGGTTCTCTTATGACCCATGAGCTAAATATGAATCAAGAGAAGGAAAAAGAGGTGAAGAAAAAGAAAATCATAGCCCTCAAGGCTGCTGCCATCCATGAAGAAGAAAGTGATTCCGAAGAAAATTTAGAAGATGATGAGGAGATGGCTATGATAGCTAGAAGATTTAAAAAGTTTATGAGAAGAAAAAAGAGATTTGAACCTAAAAAAAATTTAACAAGAGAGAAGGTAGTAAAGAAAAGAAGTAGAAAAAAGAGAAATAACAACTACCTATTTGCTATGAGTGCAAGAAGCCCGGACACTTCTAGATGGATTACCCAATGTTGAAGAAAAGCTCCAAGAAATTAAAGAAAAAAGTATACAAAACCACATAGAGCAACGATAAGGACTCTTCTTCAAGTGAGGAAGAATATCAAAGAGAAGAAAAGACAAACCTTTGCCTCATGGCACACAATGATGGTGAGGTAAATGATGATATTTTAATTTCATATTTTACTTTTGAAAAGTTATATGATGCTTTCAATGAGTTAATAATTAGTGACTTTAAGAAGCTATCACATAATAATAATGAACTAAAGTAAGATAATCAACTCTTAATCAAAGACAATGCTAAAATAAAAAAAAGATATGAAAGAACTATAAAATAAATTAGATGAATCAAATGAAAAGAATGTATCCTTGCAAGATGAACTATAAAATAAATTAGATGAATCAAATGAAAAGAATGTATCCTTGCAAGATGAAATAGTAAGACTAAGATCAATTATGGATAGATATATGATTAGTTCAAAAAATTTTCAAATGTTAATTGATAATCAAAAGATGGTTTTTGATAAAGCCAGATTATGATATAATCCATAAAGAAAACAAAAATTTCTAAAGAATATATTTGATAGATCACAAAATCAACGTAAAACCATAACTTGCTTTAAATGTAACAAAATTGGACATAAAGCTTTTGAATGCAAAATAAATGCAAGTAAGAAGTTTAATACAAACCAATCCAAGATAAGATAAATTTGAATTTTAAAAGAAATCATTTGTACTAACCTCAAAGAACCCAAATTAACTTAGATAACTAAATTTGCTTGATTTCATGTATAGGTGTGCTTAGCATCCGTGAGAGCTAAAAGAAGATGGTACCTAGATAGCAGATGTTCAAGATATATAATGGAAGATAGATCTCAATTTATCTCTTTTGAAGCAATAGATGGAGGTGTAGTGATATTTGAAGACAATGGTAAAGACAAAATTATTAGTCTTGATAACATTTTGATCACATTCTCTACTTGCATAGAAAATGTATTGCTAGTTGATGGTTTAATGCATAACCTACTTAGTATTAATCAATTATGTGATAGAAATTTTAATATTTTATTTAAATCATCTAATTGCATAGTAACTAATTCATTTGATGATAGCATTAAATTTATAGGAAAAAGACATGGCAATATTTATATTATTGATCTTGATGAACTTAAAAAGAAAAATATTGAATGTCTTGTTGCTATGAATGCTAAAATAAATGAATCTAGTTGATAGGGCATAATAGACTACTCACATGGACTCATTGTCTAGATTAATTAAGCTTGACTTAGTAAAAGGCTTATCCAAAATAAATTTTGAAAAGAACAAAATTTGCAAAGCACGTCAATTTGGCAAACAAACAAAATCATCTTTCAAATCCAAGAATATTTTCTCAACAACTAGACCTCTAGAGTTACTTCATATGGATTTATTTGGACTAATTTCAACTATTAGTCTAGGAGGAAAATGTTATGATTTTGTTATAATTGATAATTTTTCAAGATATACTTAGATTTTATTTTTATCTCATAAAGATAATGCCTTTGATATATTTGTTGAGCTATTTAACAAAATTACAAAAGATAAGGAATGTAATATTTTGTGTATAAGAAGTGATCATGACATGAAATTTAAAAATAAAAAATTTAAAAATTTTTATTTAAAAATAGAATAAATCATAATTTTTTAGTTCCTAAGATATCCCAACAAAATGGGATAGTAGAAAAAAAGAATAGAACATTAATTGAAATGACACGGACCATGCTTTGTGAAAGTAATCTTCCAAAATATTTTTGGACGGAAGCTATTAACACTGCATGCTATGTGCTAAATAGAGCATTAATTACACCTATTTTGAAAAAAAATCTATATGAGCTTTACAAAGAAAAGAGACCTAATATTTCATATTTTAAAGTTTTTGTATGTAGATGTTTCATTTTGATAAATGGTAAAAATAAATTAGATAAATTTGATACAAAATCAAATGAAGGCATATAGAATGTTTAATAAAAGAATAGTAGTTGTAGAGGAATCTGCGTATGTCATTTTTGATGAAACTAACTCTCTTAAAGCAAGAAAAGAAGAACTTGATATGGATGTAGATAATCTAGAAAAAAAATTGAAGAATATAACACTTGAAGATACACCTTCATAAGATCAAAAAGGTGAAAATCAAGGTGTTGAAGAAAGAGAGCAACAACTTCAATAAGAGTAAGGTACATCTAATTTACCAAAGGAATGGAGGTTTGATCACAATCATCTCAAAGAATTAATTATTAGTGATCCATCTCATGGAGTTAAAACTAGATCATCTTTTAGGAAAGCTATGAATCATATTGTATTTGTATTTCACTTAGAACCTAAGAATATAACTGAAGCTAAAAAAGACTCAAATTGGATATTAGCAATACAAGAAGAGTTAAACCAATTTGAAAGAAATAAAGTTTGAGAACTAGTTGAAAGATCTAACAACTTTCTTGTAATTGATACTAAATGGGTCTTTAGAAATAAACTTGATGAAAAGGGCAATGTAATTAGAAACAAGGCTAGATTGGTAGCATACGAATACAATCAAGAAGAAGAAATTGATTTTGATGAATTCTTTATACTCATAGCTAGACTTGAAGCTATTAGATTGCTTTTATCATTTGCTTATTTTATGAATTTTAATTTATTTCAAATGGATGTAAAAAGTATATTCTTGAATGGATTAATTGAAAAAGAAGCTTATGTAGAACAACTTTCAGGTTTTGAAAATCAAGAATTGCCAAATCATGTTTATAGGCTTAAGAAAGCACTCTATAGATTAAAACAAGCCCCTAGGACTTGGTATGATAGGTTGAGCAAATTTCTATTAAACAATAACTTTAAAAGAGAAAATATAGATAAAACATTATTTATTAAAAAAAAATCAAATAATTTACTAATTGTATAATTATATGTTGATAATATTGTGTTTGGAGCTACTAATGAGGATTTGTATAGAGAATTTGCTAGTCTTATGCAGGAAGAGTTCGAGATGAGTATGATGGGAGAGCTTAATTTCTTTCTTGGACTTCAAATTAAGCAATCATATAAAAAAATCTTCATCAACCAAAGCAAATACATAAAGAAAATGCTAAAGAAATTTGGGATGGAGAATGTTAAAGGGAGTGGCACCTCTATGAGCACAAGTTGTAAGCTTAACCTAGATCCAAAAAAAAATAATAGATCCCAAACTATATCAAGGTATGATTGGATTTTTGCTTTATTTAACTGCAAGTAGGCCTGATATAATATTCAGTGTATGTATGTGTGCACGTTATTAATCAAATCCTAAAGAATCAAATGTAACTGTAGTTAAAAGAATCTTTAGGTATTAATTGATAAATACTCGAGATGTAGGCTTGTGGTACTCAAAACAAACTTTACTGGATTTAATTGGATATAGTGATTCAGATTTTGCTAGATGTTGCTTAGACAGAAAGAGTACAAGTAGAACATGTCAATTTCTAGAAGTAAATTTAATCTCATAGTTTAGTAAGAAATAAAATTCTGTAGCCTTATCTATAGTAGAAGCCGAATACATTGCCACTAGGAGTTGTTATGCTCAATTATTATGGATCAAATAATAACTAGAAGATTATGATATCACTTGTAACAATATTCCTATTTGATGTGACAATACTAGTACTATAAATTTAATAAAGAATCCAATATTACACTCCTAAACAAAATATATAGAGGTTAGGCATCATTTCATTAGGACCATGTACAAAACAATGACATAACTCTTAATTTGTGCCAACTGAAAATCAAATTGTAGATATTTTTACTAAGCCTTTAAATGAAGAAAGGTTTTGTGCCATAAGAAAGTAATTAGGACTATTTAATCTATATTGTTAAAATTATTGAATATGATTGTATGTTGAAATAATTATTGTAATGTAATGAATTTCTCTTAAATCATCCTTGCATCAATTCTATTAGAAAAGGCATGTGTCATTGCAAAACTTCTGGGACTGAAACTTTAACCATTCAGTTCCATGCCAAACTGAGCCGACTAAGTCAAAATCTTATTCGACTAAGAAATTAAACTTAGTCAACTAAGTGTCAGAAATCATGTTTTTAAAATAGAATACTCATGAGACTTTGCTTATTTTCCTTTCACCCTCTCTTAGCCGTCCTACCTTAAAATCCTAGGGCATTCATTTTTTTTGAAAAATTCCAAATCAAAGCCCTAAAAATCTTGAGAGAGAGGATTTGGATCCATGGCACCGAGGAAGAAGAGGCTATGCACGCATCCTAAGGTCACGCTCTTGAAAATCGAACATACGAGTGCCTGACGAAGAAGCATTTGGACTCCATTGAGTAGCCTCAATCCCGTCCGACTCCTATACCCCCAGTCATGCCTTTGCCTTCCTCTCCTCCTCCTTTGGCCACTCAAATTGCTAGTGCTTTGCCATTCTCACCAGCCCATCAATCCTCTCCATTTTCTACTCCCGTTCAACCCCCGTCTCAGATCACACCCTCTCGATCAAAAGTAATACCGTTCTTTTCAAGGGCAATGACTACTGAAAAGAAGATAGATTTCAGTTTTCTTAAAAAACAAGAATTTGAGATTGGGAAGTGCATCAAATTTCAAGGATGGGAATACATGTAAAATTGCCTACTTATCCAAATCTAGTGAGGGAGTTTTATGGAAATGCAAAAATCAGTGCTTAATCACTAGAAACTAAGGTCAAAGGGGTTAAGATACATCTGACAGTTGAAAACCTAGGACAATTACTGAAGACTCTAGTAGAATGGGCTGAGAGGTTTGATGATTGACAAGAAGGACTTCGCTTGTTATTTAATAGAGATGATGCATTGGACTTTGAGGAGATTTTGGCAAAATATCTGAGTACTGAGTATCATCTTCTACATCACATGGTCTATAAGATCTTTATCCCTTGGATTGGTCGCTTCGATTATGTAATAAGAAACAATGTGGGGATATTGTATCACATACTAAAGAAAGAAAAATTTAACTTTCCTATCCTGATGATGAAGACAATGCAGGAAGCAAGGATGAGAGCCAAGCCTGCATTGCCCTATGGAAAATTTCTTACCCTTGTCTTCAGAGAGTTTGGTGTGGATATGGAGGGTGAATCTTTTAAGAAGATTAAGCACTTTGACACCTATGATGAGAACTCCTTGAAGAGGATGGATTTCAAAAAAATTAACAGGCAATGGGTGAAGGTTGATGATAAAGAAGAGCCTATACCGATGCCTGAGCCAATGCCAAGATCTGTAGGTTCATCTGTTCGGCCAGTGCCACCCATATTAGTTCATCTTAAAGAAGATCAGATCACAGATATAGTGCATCGTGTTGTTGATGAGGTGTTTGATCGACTTTCTACTTTGATAGAGTATGTTGTGGAGCATATCCTTTCCGGGCAGCATCCTTAGGTGGCTATGGATCTATCTTCCTCGACTCATCTTGATCCCACCTTAGATTAGGCCATCTATATTTGTATACTTTTGAGCTTAAATCCCTTTTTGCATTTGACCTAATACTTATAATAGTTTAAGCTGCTTTTGATCTTTGATGTATGCTCATTTGGCCTTATATTTATGTTCAAACTTTTAAATATATGAATGAAATTTCTTATTTTCCCTCATTTGCATATGTGATGGTTTGTCTCTTTTGTATAATGTATTGCTCTTGATTGAAAATAGCTATCTTTTTTTATAATGACAAAAAGAGGGAGAAAGATAAATAATGAGTATAATTTAAAAACTCAATGTATTTCAATATATATAATAAGTAATTTGAAGTATTTAATTGATTTAAATATGAGAAGATATATCTTGAAACCTCAAAAATCAATTGGCACACATTAAGGGGGAGTAAATACAAAATCAAAAGTTAATCTGAACATAGGTATCATATTCAGGGGGAGCATATGAAATTTAATAAGGTATAAATGAATATATTGCATATAAATTGATTGCATAAAAGTTATATTGAAATTTGAAAGAAAGGTATACTTAAAAGATTTTGTCATCATCAAAAAGAGAGAAATTGTTGACCCCTGGATTGATTTTGATGATAATAAAAGCATTTGAGTATAATTTGTTAAGTTACTAATATTATTTCAAAGATGTATAGTTTAAATTCTAAATATTCACTATACTCTAAGTGACTTTTATCAATCAAATGGAGTATCACCAATCAAAAGGCTCTTGAAGAAAATCAAGACTTGACATATCCTAAAAAAAAAAAGTTAATGAGAGATAAATTAAGTTTAGAAAGAAAGTCTAGCCTACAAAAAAAATTAAAAAAGAAAGGTTGTCAAAAATCATATGGCATGCTTGGCACGCGTGTTAGTCAACTAAGTCAAAAGTTAGTCAACTAAGTATCGGAGAACAATAGAAGTAGAAAGTATAGAAAAACTGAAATTTAGGATCCAGGGGACTTAGTCGACTAAATCTGGGAGTTAGTCGACTAAGTATCAGAAGATAATAGAATACAGAAAGTATAGAAAAATAAAAGTTTAGGATCCAAGAGATTTAGTCGACTCAGTCTCAAAAGACAGTAGAAGATAGAAAATACAAAAAAGGTTGAAGTTTAGGATTCAGAGAACTTAGTCGACTAAGTCACTGTAATGGCTAGTTTTTTCTAGAACTATACTTTTTCATTTCCAACTTTTTTTTTCAATGGCTAGATTTTTATGCTCAATGACTAGGACATTAAATGAAGCCTCTTCAGGTATTTTAGAGTGGTGAAAAAGCTTTGGAATATATAAAAAATATTTAAGAACTTCAAGAAGAACTTTTGGCATATACATTTAAGAGCCTTGAAGCTACATCAAGTTCATTCATTGTGAGAGCTATTTAGTGAAGTGAAGAAAGAATTTTTTAGAAAATCTTTTGTCCTTCCAATCATCCTCAAAGTGAGAGAAGTAACACACAATCATTGAAGAGCTTCATCAACTTCTCTCCAGCATTCAAGAAAAAGAGCAAAGCAAACAAGCATTCCATTCATAATCTTTTCTTTTGGGCTTTATTGAGTTTTCTTTCTAAATTTCTTTAATTATTGTATCTTATTTGTTTATAAGTTTCTTGAAGTGAGAAACTTGAGATTGGTCCAAGCCTAGAGTTGGACATTATAAAGATTTGAGTGGTAAGTCCAGGTCAAAATCAATTGGGGTTGATTGTTAGTCCAGAAAAATAATCATTATAAATATTGTAGTTGATGAGTCTAGGTCAAAATCAACCTAGTTGAATTGTGAGTCTAAGAAAAATAATCAAATTGTAATCAATTGAGTGATTATAGTTGAATTCTCAAGTGGTTTACCTAAGGAGTGAACGTAAGTACTAAGTTTGATGCCGAACCACTATAAAAGCTTTATTTTTTATATTTATCATTGTATTATTTATATTGCTCTTATTTTATACTTGTATTTCACATTATTTCACCAAGCACACAATATTAAAATTTAGTATATTCATAATTTAAATTTTTTAAATATCCAATTCAGCTCTCCTCTTGGGAAGCCATCCTTAGGCAACAGAAAGGACAAAGAATAACTCTAAAAATAACTTCTCTTCTCTTTTCAGCTCACTTTTTTTGGTTTCTTAATGGATACTCTATAAATCACTTCAAAAGTTCTTTCCAATGATCCAAAGATTTTCTTTTATATTCTTGAGCTTTTCATTATTTTAATTTATTTAGGATGTTTTTAGAAAGTGATCTAGCCATTAGAAATAAAAAATAGCCATTGGGAGACATATGGGACAAAAAGTTGCAAATCTACAAAATTAGCCATTATAATGAACTTAGTCGACTAAGTTTCTCTGAGTTGATTAAGTCTTAGTTTGCTTAATCTGACTTAATCTGCTAAGTGAATAAAGCTTGAAAATCTACCTTTCTATCCTGCTACTGTTCTTTGAGACTCAGCCGACTAAATATTTTGGATTCTGAATTTTGATCTTTCTATGCTTTTTATCTTCTGTTGTTCTCTGAGACTGAGTCAACTAACTCCTGGCTTAGTCGACTAAGTCTACATGCCAAGCATGCCATAAGATTTTTAGCAACTTTTTTTATCCAATTTCATTTGTAGGCTAGACTTGCCTTCTAAAATTGATTTAATTCTTATTAACCCTTCTTTTTAAGATGTCTTTAGATTTTCTTCAAAAACCTCTTGAATGGTGGTACTCGATTTAATTGATGAAAATCACTTAGAATAATATGAGCACTTGAAATTTAAACTATACATCCTCAAAAATAATATTAGATTTTATAACTTATATCAAAATTCTTTATCATCATCAAAATCAATCTTTAGGTCAATATTAACCTATTTCATAAAAAATGCACTACTCATTTCATTAGTGCTATTCTTTATTTCTTTTATTCTAAAATTTATTGGTTGATAGATGAACTCAATGCTAGTTGCTTAATGATAGATATCACACATATTAGTTATTAGCTGATGTAGTAGAATGTTCAAGAACAATCACTTTGCAATCAATTCACAATTACACACTCCATTCTCCATGTTGAACAAACAATTTATTTTTATGCTTAGTGTAAATTTACTAGAGGGAAAATCCTATTTCTCGGATCAAATTCGTTCAGATCTGATTTGATCAAGAGGGATATTTCAAAAAATTTTCTCTTAGATTTAAATCAGATTTGAGACTCTTCAGATATGATCTTATTGATCTGATAAAATAAAATAAATCTAATTTAATTGTACCTTGTTATGGGTAATCCTATTATCTTGTGATGATCCCCATGTTTGCCTTAAGTTCTGGATGTAGCCACACAAGTGCCTGACCTCTATCAGTATCCACTCAGATAGGATCTATAGATCTTCTCTTTCTTAATCTATCCTCTAAAAATCAGATCTAGATCTGATCTTGAAGGTCTTCAAAACATCTTTTGAAGATTAGCTGTTGTCTCTTGCAGCAGTGCTGTCTTCTTCTTTTCCTGTTGCCTTTCTCTTATTTAGATCACACCAAACTAAAGCCCAAAGCCTTTTGGGCATAGAGAGGAGAGAGGATCAGAGGGTGGCATGGAGAAGGAAAGAAAGGGGCTATGTGGCATGGGCAAATGGTAGAGGATCTAAATCCTAAGCGCAGACAAGGTTTACATAGATCTTGCTGCGCCATGCAGTGCCACATCATCCCGATCAATCACGGCTCTTTGTGAAATCAGATCTAAATCTGATTGGTGGGAATGAGATCATCTAATCCAATCAGATTAGAGTCCCTCACAAACCTCCTTAGAGGTAGCGCCTAAGACCTAGTCAAAGATGGATTCTTTGGAGAACTCAAGTTGGAATCCAAAAGGCAACTGGAGTCCCAATCTAATGGGACTCCAAGGCGCCTTATCCACTTTGGGCGCACGCCTCCCTTGGTGTGCGCCCCTTCCTTTCTACAGGTTCTGGCAGGGGGACAAGGGCCCCCACCAGCTCTCTCCAATAGGTGCATGACACATGGTCAATAGTCAAATTTCAAGTAGTCAAAGGTTAGACTTTTGACCAAAGTCAAAGAACAAGAAATTGGCAGGTGACCAAAAATGGCAGTAATGTCTTACTTAAAATAAGACAACCTTTTCTGACTTGGACAACCTCCAGTCAGACCATATGAAAGGCCTCTGATTGAGCACAAACTCCTTTTGGCTCAGTCAGGACAACTTATTTATGATAGTAAAAGAAGAACGTTAGGTTCAATCGAGTGCTAGCACGATTTTCTTGAACCTAATTGAATCTCATTCAGATCAATTGAACTAGATCAGTTTCAATTGATGATCACCAGATTCAAACCCTTGTTTGTGTGACCCAGTTAGGTTCAGTTTCTGTATGGTAATGGGATATGTCATGATCTCTATCATCGACATCATCGAAACTCCTTTCGATGGATCAGAACTCTTCTGATTCGAACAGCTAGAATGATCGATCATCTAAATCATTCTAATTGCTCCCAAAATCCACCAGTGACACCTAGCAGTATATGGTGGCAACCCATCAGAGCTGAAAATGCGAACCTCTTGGTGCAGCTACCTGTGTGATTAAGTTTCTTCTATCTTGAGCCCCGATCAGATTAGGGTTAAGGTGAACTCGTCAAACCCTAGTCTCTGTCATATGATGTAATCATTCGATTCGAGTCCAATGTGAAAATCTAAATAGAAACTCTTTCTATTATTTCACTCTGCCATGGCCATGGGCTTCTGGACTTGATTCTCATGATCATCATAGGGCTGCTCCTCTACCACCGAGGTAGATAGATTCCCATCTTGATGCAATCCAGTTCCTACAATGAACATGCTATAGCCAACATACACCTCAGGTTCCATATGGCTAGGAGACCGAGTAATGGTGTAGTCAAACTATAAACACCCTCAAGGTGAACTGCCGATGCATCTCAGGTCAAAGAACCAGACACACTACTGCAGCATCGAGTCAGTCATTGACGAGAAGGTAGACTTCCTAATGACTACTCGAGGTGGTCACGCTCAGTGCCCTCGTTCTCTAACGAGTACCTGTACTCTCGCTCCGGTGTCTCCACACCGTAGACTCAAGACTCATCTACTAAAGAGAAGCGATTCGTACACCAACCTTTCCGGATCAATCACCATCCTCGTGATGATCCTATGGTCGGGAGCATTTTATGAGTTAATAATGATTATTCATGTCTTAAATTTTCAACTCTTGAAAATATGAATTATCATTACCATTAACTCAAAGGATGTATCACAGACACTAAATACACATATGTGATAGAAAATAACCCATTTTATTAATTATAGTCAAAATTATAATTTTGCCCCTAGAAGTGTATTACAAGTGTCAGCCAATTCTGGCTTCTAGGGCACATATATCTAACAATCTCCCACTTGTCCTAAAGCCAATTGGCTACAAGTCTAAGTCCCATCTTCTCAAGGTGGGCTTCGATCTTCTGCTGGCCCAACGGCTTTGTAAGTGGGTCTGCCACATTATCTGTGGAGTTGACTCTCTTGACCTCGACGTAACCTTTCTCGAGGTAATCGCGGATGAGGTGGTATCGCCGCTCAATGTGCTTGGATTTTTGGTGAGACCTCGGCTCCTTAGCAAGGGCTATGGCGCCATTGTTGTCGCAGTATAGAGGAATGGCATCTGATGGCATTACTCCAATTTCTGCAGCAAACTTCTTGTACCAGAATGCTTCCTTCGCAGCCTCTGATGCAGCGATATATTCTGCTTCCATGGTGGAATCTGCTATCACAGTTTGCTTGGAAACTCTTCCAGCTGACAGCACCACCATTTGCACACAAACAGACTTCCAGATGTCGACTTTCGATCATCTATATCAGACATGAAGTCCGAGTCTGTGTATCCTTGAACTTGGAGTTCTCCATTACCAAAGACCAACATCATATCCTTAGTTCTTCTCAAGTACTTAAGGATACATTTCACAGAAGTCCAGTGTTCTTCACCTGGATTTGACTGATATCTGCTTGTGACACTCACAGCATGGGCTATATCAGGTCGTGTACATAGCATGGCATACATGAGGCTCCCTATTGCAGAAGCATAAGGGATCTTGCTCATGCGTTCTATTTCCTCAGGTGTGCTGGGGCACATCTTCTTGGAAAGATGAATACCATGTCTGAAGGGTATTAATCCCCTCTTAGAGTTTTCCATACTAAACCTCTTTAGTACTTTCTCTATGTACATCTTCTGTGAAAGTCCTAGCATCCTATTCGGTCTATCCCTATAGACCTTAATTCCTAGAATAAAGGATGCTTCACCTAGGTCTTTCATGGAGAATTCCTTGGACAACCACATTTTGACTGATGTCAACATGGGAATATCATTCCCAATAAGGAGGATGTCATCCACGTACAATACGAGGAAGACAACAGCGCTCCCACTGACCCTTTTTGAAAACACATGGTTCCTCTTCATTTTTGATGAAACCAAACTTTTTGATCACATCATTGAAACGAGTGTTCCAGCTCCGAGATGCTTGCTTAAGTCCATATATGGACCTTTGCAGCTTGCAAACCTTGTGATCAGTATCACTGGATGTGAAACCTAGCGGCTGTTCCATATAGATATCTTCCTCAAGATATCCATTTAAGAATGCCGTTTTCACGTCCATTTGCCATATTTCATAATCGAAATAGGCTGCAACATGGCAAGCAATGTGCGGATGGATTTTAGCATAGCCTACTGGGAAAAGGTATCCTGATAGTCAATGCCTTCGCACGTTGACTATAACCTTTTGCCACCTAGTCTAGCCTTGAATGTCTCCACATTCCCATCTGCACCAATCTTTCTCTTGAAGATCCATTTACACCCAATAGGTACTATACCTTCTGGTGGATCTACCAAGGTCCAGACTTGGTTTGAGTGCATCGAGTCAATTTTCTGACTTGCATTGCCTCTAAGCCATTTCTCGGAGTCGATATCTGATATCGCCTCGTTGTAGGTTTTGGGATCATCACCATGAGCACCATTACCTATGAGGAACATTTTCTCTACTTCCTCTGAAATAATACCTAAGTATCTTTCAGGGGGATGGAAAACTCTTTTCGATCTACGAGGTGGAGGAGGTAGTGTTCTTATTGGCTCAACCTGATTTGGTTCCACTTGGTCCTTAGCTCGTTCTGCTTGTGAGACTTTCTCATCAAGCTTTAATCTGCTTTCCAATGCCGCTATCTTGAATAAACTATTTTTCAAGAAAGATGGCATGTCGACTCACAATCACATTGTGGTCTTCTGGAATGTAGAAATAGTATCCTAATGACTCTTTAGGATATCCTATGAATCGAGCTCTAAAGGACCTAAACTCTAACTTGTCCGCTTGTTGTCTTTTGACATGAGCCGGACAACCCCAAATTCTGAGATGACTCAGACTTGGTTTCTTACCGTGCCATATCTCATACGGTGTGGTAGGAACGGTTTTAGAGGGAACCCTATTCAGTAGATAGATTGAAGTTAATAATGAATGTCCCCAAAGAAAATCAGGGAGGTCTGTGAAGCTCATCATGGATCGAACCATATCCAATAGAGTCCGATTTCTCCATTCTGAAACCCCGTTGAGTTGAGGTGTTCCTGGTGGAGTCCATTGAGAGACTATGCCATTTTCCTTAAGATAGTCTAGGAATTCCCGGCTAAGGTATTCACCTCCTCGATCTGATCGAAGAACCTTAATGGGTTTTTCAGTTTATTTTTCTACTTCATGTCTGAATTCTTTGAACTTTTCAAAAGCTTCAGACTTGTGTCTCATAAGATACACATACCCATACCTAGACAGATCATCGGTAAAGGTAATGAAGTAGACAAAATTGCCTCTAGCCGGCACATCAAATGGGCCGCACACATCAGTATGTACTAGGGCAAGGAGATCTGTGGCCCTCTCCCCATGTCCAACAAAAGGGAGTTTAGTCATTTTGCCTTGAAGACAAGATTCACAAGTTGGATATGACTCAAAAGTCAATGGACTCAATAGCCCATTTTTCTCCAATTTGTTAATCCTATCTTCTGCTATATGACCTAATCTCAGGTGCCATAGATATCTGTCGTTTGGACTATCCCTAGGTCGTTTGGCATTCACGTTTTGCTCGATAGTTAAAATAGGTACATCAATATGTAACTGATAAAGACCATTAATAAGGAAACCATTTGCAATTTTATTTCTTTCATAAAGAATGTTACAATGGTCCTTAAAGAAGGTGATCACATAACCTTCTTGTGCTAAGCATGAAACAGAAATCAAATTCCTGCTAGCTGCAGGCACATAATAACAGTCTTTTAAAAACTAAGTCTAAACCAGATGGTAATCGAAGAGGGTATGTTCCCACGGCTACTGCAGCAACTCTTGCTCCATTACCGATGCGTAGGATCATGTCTCCATCCCTCAGCCTCCTGCTATCCTCAAGACCCTGCATGGAAGTGCACAGATGAGCACTAGAACCAGAGTCAAGCACCCAACTGGATGCAGAAGAAACCGTAAGGTTAGACTCAATAACGAGCATACCTCCAGAAGGACCTTCCTTCTTGTTCTTTCAGGGTGGCCAGGTAAGTAGGGCAGTTCCGCTTCCAATGGCCGTCGCTGTTGCAATGGAAAACACTTTCCTTTGCCATCGGACCTTCTTCTTCGGTTCTGCCTTCTTCTTCTTTGATCCTTCCACCTTTTGCTTTTTCACAGACTTCTTTTTCTTTCCATAAGACTTTCTTTTGGAAGAAGTCCGTTCCATAGCAAGAACTGAGCCTTTAGAACCTTTCATAGAAAGCTCAGCGGTAACCAGCATATTCATTCAACTCGGCCAAGGAATTTCTGAAGTTTATGCATGTGGTAATTCATGATGAATTGCCCATATGCATCAGTCAAGGATTGCAGAATAATATCGTTCTGTCCAAGTCCAACTTCACACCGAGCTTCTCAAGCTCTTCCATGTCCTTGATCATTGTCAGACAGTGATCTTGGACTGACTGCCCATCACGCATCTTAGCCTTAAAAAGTCATTTCGTGACTTGATATTTGGCTGCGCGACTCTGTTCACCAAACATCTCCTGCAGGTGAGCCAACATTTGGCGAGCAGTCCGATATCTTCATGTTGGCGCTGGAGCTCATCAGACATCGAGCCCAACATGTAAGTATCTGGCCTTATTATCTTCGTCTATCCATTTTTCCAGAGACGCTCTCTGTTCAGTGGATGGACGAGCTGGTAAGGTGGGAGGGTCCTGGTCCAAAACATGGGTTAACTTCTCTGAACCCAAAATAATTTTGTAGTTCCTGAGCCAATCTTTATAATTGGGTCCAGTCAGTCTATGTGTGTCCTAGGATACGTGCCAAGTGGGTTGGACGCAGACATTTTCCTGTAGAGAGTCAAAGATTCTAGTTAGATACTGTAATTTTGACTTGACCAATTTATTTAGGATTTTATTTTTAAACAAATTAGCTCCCACTATTTTCTCGGATCCCTACACTCCCTCTGTAGAGATGCAAAAATCTCCATGATTAATGATTTCTAGTGGGTGGTGCGGTCTCACCAACTGACTCATCACCTCACCTAACAGTTATTGGTGATGGGTTAGCCAATGAGTGAACAACTCTTGTTCAATGATTCTCTAATCATGGTGCACCCAAACTTGGTCTCTAATTCATGAATCTCACCGTATCCCGGAATATTGATCCACTCCTTAGTTAAGTCAGACCCACCATTTGCATAGACTGGGTTCCTAATTGGTCTCTCACCGTATCCAAAATATTGAGCCCAACTCATCCTCCAGCCCATAGCATCCAATGCCTAATAGACATGGTTGCATCTTCCCGGTGCAACTGAGCCACTGTATCCAGCCGAGAACAATCAACCCCGGGAAGGGCCCGCACATCTACAATGGTGGAAGACCTCAGACTTAATCTTTTCTTAGGGAGAATTGATTCAGGTCTCATTAAACTAGACTTGGCTTAGTCATAACAATTATGACTAACCTAGTGGCATGGGTTAGCTCGGATTATTGACCACCTCAGATCAGAACTGTGTCAACAGATATGGCCAGGTAAGTGAGACCGGTGGAAGGAATATGCCATTAACTCGCACAAGAACGCATTCAGGTCGAGTAGCTTCCAATTAAAAACCAGTCGGTCGTCTGTGCCAAACTTACCTTAGACACCAAATTGTTGAGTCAGAACCAATTGGGTTAGCCTACAATCCAGACTCTAACCTCTGAGCCTAATTAGGTCTTGCTTGATCGTGACTCGACTCGATCTTGACCCAGACTTAATCCTATTAGGCTGGTCAATTTAAGCATTGTTGATCCCATCCCATCTAACCAACTCTTGATTCGGTTTGATCAACCGCTTAGACCTAATTGAGCTACCCAAGCCCGAACCCAGTATTATGAATATGTCTTAGATCTGAAATTCTCAATTTTAGACCTAATTAATATTTCCATAAACTTAATTCTTAATTAAGTTAGGGTTCATAAACAAAATATGCACAATAAATCCTAGGGTTTCAGGATCTAGGGTTTTGCAGAAAGTAAGTTTTGGGTTTCTGATTAAGGACGAACACGCAGCACCCCTACACATCATAAGAACACCCCATCGAATGGAAAGAGAGGGCCTTTAAACCCTTCTTTCGTTCTTATGACCGGACGGCCAAGAGGAAAACGCCTTAATCAGGAACATATGTCAATACTACAAAACAGTTTTAGATCTATATCATATATCTCATATACAAATTTAGATCTAATCAATGGCATATTTTGCATACATCTCATGTATCATAATCATGCATATTTTCAGATCTAAATTATCTCATAATAATCTAAAAAATTAGATTTAAATTGATCTAATCAAAATAAATTCTAATCTAGACAATTATGTAGAACTATTCTACAACTAGTCTAGACATGCATCTATCATATCTCATATGATATTTAAAATTAAATAAATTTATTTTTATTTTTTCAGATGTTATTATAACACTTATAATATCAAAAAAAATAGTAAATAAAAGATCTAAAATATGATTTAATCAGATTAAATCAAAAACATGCAAGACTATTCTATAGAACTATTCTATTCTAGAACTAGTCATGCATATCTTCATAATCTTAGATCCAAATCATTTAATTTTTTTAATTTTTGATTTCAGATCTGATCACATCTCATGTGACATCTGAAATCACTTTATTTTCTAATTAAAATAAATTTAAAATCAGATCTAAATAATTTTAGAACCATGGCTCTGATACCAGTTGAAGGGAAATCCTGATTTTTCCCGGTCCAGGTTCGTTCAGATCTGATTAGATCAAGAGATATATTTCAAAAAAATTTTTTCTTGATCTAATCAGATCTTGATATTTTCAGATCTAATTCTTATTATTTTAATAAAATAAAATAAAATAAGATAAATTAAATCAAATTTAATTTACCTGATTTGGGTAATCCTATTACCCTGTGATGATCCTGTATTGCAGCGGAAGGTTCTGGATCTAGCCACGCAAGCGCCTGGCCTCTACCGGTATCCACTCGGGTTGGATCTGGAGATCCTCTTCTTCTCTATCACACCTCCAAAAATCAGATCTGGATCTGATCTTGGAGGATCTTCAAAAACTCTTTTGAAGATCTGCAGTCGTCCTTTTGCAGCAGCGCAGCCTTCTTTTTTTTTTGATCGCCTTTCTCTTGATCTGAATCGCACCAACCTAAGTCCAAAACCTTTTGGACGTGGAGAGGAGAGGGAGAAGAGGACTATGGCATGGAGAAGGAGGGGAAGAGGCAGCCTTTGGCATGGGTTTCTCAAAGGGCAAGGATCTTAATCCAAGTTGGGCGCAGGGTCTTATTTATAGACCCTAAGCTGTGATCCAACTCCTCTTCTTCTCTCAACCAATCACAACCCTTTGTGAAATCAGATCTAAATCTGATTGGTTGGAATAGAGATCCTCCTTAGATTCCTAAACCTCCTTAGGGATGCCTAAGACCAGTCAAAGTTGGATTCTTAGGAGAACTCTAATTGGAATCCAAAAGGAGATGGAGTCCTTGTCCAACAAGGACTCCTAGGCGCCTCCACTTTGGCTCACGCCTCCCTTGGCGTGCGCCCTTCTCCTTGCCAGGTTCTGGCAGGGGGACAAGGCCCCAACCAGCTCTCCAATAGGTGCATGACATGTGGTCAAAATGTCAAAGTGACCAGTCAAAGGTTAGACTTTTGACCAAAGTCAAAGAACAAGAAATTGGCAGGTGACCAAAAATGGCAGTGTAATGTCAAATTTACATAAAATAAGACAACCTTTTCTGACTTGGACAACCTCCAGTCAGACCATATGAAGGCCTCTGATTGAGCACAAACTCCTTTGGCTCAGTCAGGACAACTTATTTATGATAGTAAAAGAAGAACGTTAGGTTCAATCGAGTGCTAGCACGATTTTCCTTGAACCTAATTGAATCTCATTCAGATCAATTGAACTAGATCAGTTTCAATTGATGATCACCAGATTCAAACCCTTGTTTGTGTGACCCAGTTAGGTTCAGTTCTGTATGGTAATGGGATATGTCATGATCTCTATCATCGACATCATCGAAACTCCTTTCGATGGATCAGAACTCTTCTGATTCGAACAGCTAGAATGATCGATCATCTCTAAATCATTCTAATTGCTCCCAAAATCCACCAGTGACACCTAGCAGTATATGGTGGCAACCCATCAGAGCTGAATGCGAACCTCTTGGTGCAGCTACCTGTGTGATTAAGTTCTTCTATCTTGAGCCCCGATCAGATTAGGGTTAAGGTGAACTCGTCAAACCCTAGTCTCTGTCATATGATGTAATCATTCGATTCGAGTCCAATGTGAAAATCTAAATAGAAACTCTTTCTATTATTTCACTCTCTACCATGGCCATGGCTTTCTGGACTTGATTCTCATGATCATCATAGGGCTGCTCCTCTACCACCGAGGTAGATAGATTCCATCTTGATGCAATCCAGTTCCTACAATGAACATGCTATAGCCAACATACACCTCAGGGTTCCATATGGCTAGGAGACCGAGTAATGGTGTAGTCAAACTATAACACCCTCAAGGTGAACTGCCGATGCATCTCAGGTCAAAGAACCAGACACACTACTGCAGCATCGAGTCAGTCATTGACGAGAAGGTAGACTTCCTAATGACTACTCGAGGTGGTCACGCTCAGTGCCCTCGTTCTCTAACGAGTACCTGTACTCTCGCTCCGGTGTCTCCACACCGTAGACTCAAGACTCATCTACTAAAGAAGAAGCGATTGTACACCAACCTTCCGGATCAATCACCATCCTCGTGATGATCCTATGGTCGGGAGCATTTTATGAGTTAATAATGATTATTCATGTCTTAAATTTTCAACTCTTGAAAATATGAATTATCATTACCATTAACTCAAAGGATGTATCACAGACACTAAATACACATATGTGATAGAAAATAACCCATTTTATTAATTTATAGTCAAAATTATAATTTTGCCCTTAGATGTGTATTATAAGTGTTAGCCAATTTTGGCTTCTAGGACACACATATCTAACATTTATCACCAACAATAGTTTTACGGTATGCATAATTAGCTTGATGCACTATTTTCTATGTGATGTTGTATGTATATGTGAGGTGTCATAGAAAGATCACAATGATAGAAGGAAAAACAAAATTTAGTGGATGTGGCATTGATAATCCCAAATCTTTTTTCTTGTGATAATGATATTAAAAGTTAAACTGCTCATAACTTATAATGGTATTATCAAATTTAATAAATTACAATTCCATAATAGTTTGATATGCATGTCATACTTGTTTCCATTGATGATGGATTGGGGAGACCCATATTCATTTTATTTGACAAAAATGAAAATACAATCTACAGACAATTATAATTTACATATCCAAAAATTATTTTAGGATATAAATATTAACTAATATATAACATATTAACTAATATATAACATCAAATTTACATATCATACGAATGCAATTTATAATAACAATAGATGAATCCAAAAAGTTTAATGAGAACATATATTCTAGATTTTTAACAAATACACATTTGTCGTATTAGGACTCGAGGACACTAATCATTATTTAAATTCAAATGAGTTCATGGGGCATAGTATTGCTCCGATTATAAAGGATGATCAAATGTATGAGCGGTTAGAGGAACAGACATATCTTGACTTAGGAAAGAAGAGGTAATCTAGAACAAAAATATATTTTACATATTATGTTGCTATATGTTAATATTCTTGAGTGATAGTTATGTAATATTTTAATATCTAAAATAAGAGAAGCTCATGTACGGAAATTGTGAGAAGTTTAATGATGTTAATGGTGTATAAATATATATTTTCATTAGTAACAAAAATTCAACAAGCTAATCAACAAAAGGATTATTTTTATTATTTACTAAGTTTTGTAGTTATCCATTCTTTAGCACTATAGTTAAACAAGACTGCATCTTACTTCTTGTTGCAATTATTACTGCATTTAATTATTTTTTTTGTATTGCATCAGATTTATTATATACTAATCTGATAAAAAAAAGATAGAAAAAGAAACTATCCTTATTTTTATGTTGTCAGATGAGAATGTTGTTATCTCACCTTGTTCATTTAACATTTACATTGCATTTGATTTATTTTGCAATACTTTTATCACATTCTCGATATTTCATCAAACTTTTATAAATTGTAGGCTTACATTGAGTTTGGTTTAATATGATAATGTTGATGGTTTTATCATTTGGATATATCAACTTTATTTTTTTTGAGAACAACCAGATCAAAAAGAGTTAATAACTCACTCACATAAGCTTAATTATACCAAACATCCTATAATTTTTGGATTTTTATTTTTTATCTTGATGTGACATAAAATTGGCCACCACTAACACCTACATCTATTCTATTACTATCTCTAAACCCTTTGCCATGTCCACCGTTGCCACCAAAGACCATCTTTACTATTAACATTAAATCTGTCACTATATTTATCACCATCATTTATTTGGCATAAAATAATAGAGATTATTTTTCAGATAGCTGCAAACTCTTTAATAAATATAAGAAAAGAACTTATGATAAGAAGAAGATGATCGAAGAAAAAAAATGAAGAGCAAAAATTCTAATCGAAACAAAAGAAAATATAAATAGATGGTCGACCAAAACTTTTTTTTCATATAAATTGCTTAATACCATACCAGCATCTATTAGATATCATGTGATAGCACGTTATTATTTCTATCATAACATTAAATTGTAGTTATAGTAAAAAAGTAATTACAATATTTTGAAAGTGGAGTAATCTGATTGTAATGAATTAAAGTTTAGGATAAGACCTGAATTTTAGCATAATCAAGATATAATATTGATATTAATCAAAATATGTTAAAATATTATTATATATTTTCTTGTTAATTTTTTAGAGTTCCTACTTCTGATAAGCCAAAGCCCTGTGCTTTATCCGAAAACTGTCAGACCAGACGAGAGCGCGAGAGCGGGAGATCGATCAAAGATGGCAGCGGTGGCGGCGCTCTGGGGCTTCATGACGTCCCTTCCCCTCACTTCCAACTCCTTCTTGGGACAGCAATTCTCGCCCCCTGTCTCCCCCTCCCCGGTTAGCTCTCTCTCCTCCCTTCTCTCATTTGATCGTTTCGTCTATCTTCCTTCGTTTCGATGCTTCTTTGAATCCATGGTGTTCTTCTTCACTACGTGTTTGTTGGAATACTTTGAAGCATGGTATTAAATGATAGGGCTTTTCCTATCGATATTTTCTTTATTTGATCTCTTTGTTTGGTATGATAAACTTGAATTGTTACTAGAAATTTATGTAACTCAAGGGATCGTTTATTGGTCATCAAATTCCGTTGTTTTTCGTTATTATTTGTTATGGTTTCACCTTTCTATGTCGGTTGTGGTTGTTAGAGCTGCTTAGGCAAAGGAATCAAGAAAACTGGAAAAGTTACCGATGTTGCTGATATCTTCAAATTTTGCGAAGGAATCAAGTAAACCGAAAAAGTTACTGATGTTGCTAATATCTTTAAATTTTTGGATAATTACTACAAAATGAAGAATTTGGTGATGGCCTGTGGCAAATTTAGGACTTCGATTGTGTTCGCAGCATGTACTTACCATTATATCAGCCTTTAGGATACAATAGGCTGTTGCATTTTGAGATTGTGTTCTCATTCTTAATCAAGTTTAACATCTGATTTGAAACAGAATGTGTTGGAAGGCATCACTATAAGATATTTGATTCTATTGCTTCATGCTTATCAGACTTTTGCACCATGTACTTAGTTAAATATCTTAAGAAGTTGGAATTCTGCATAATGTCAAGTATCACCCCTGAATATACGTTTTCTTGGCCCATCTACTTGCATGAGTTCAAAATTTAAGCTTTCAAACTGACACATAAGAACATTTCTGAGGATGCCTTATGATCACATTGTATTTTGAAAGAGTGTGGGTTCACCATGATGGAATTTTGGAGATGTGGAACTCCCAAGGCAAGAGTTGGTAGTCTCAACTGTGATTCCATTGTTTGCTTAAGATAGAGACAACTTTATAGGGACTTTAAAGGGAAAGAATAATAATTAGAAAAACCTCCTCCACCTGATTGGTCATTTTATTATCTCTTTATAATTGAGGCCTTTGTTGATGAATCATAACCAACAAGTCTTATCTGCTGGCTTTGTGAACAAGATGTTTCTCTTCAAAGTGGTTGAGTTCTTGGGAACAGGAGACAAGAGTGGTGAAACCTAAAAAGTTAAGCAGTTGTGAAGGAGACCTACTTCTTCAGTCACACAACTTAAGCCTATGGTGTCAGGTTCTAGCCATTCAAATTTGATACAGGAGGGTTTTAGATGATGAAGATGGTTAAGATTTGACATATGTATGGTTTTCATTCTTGTGATTCCCATGGGAATTAGCCATTTGTTGATTTTAAAAAAAAAATGTAGATCTCAAAATCAGAACTCTATGGCTGAAAATTTTGAAGCTCCATGAAAATGGAGCCTCTTGGAAGAAGAAAACTTCCAAGTTAACTCTCTTTGTTCTTGAAACATGATTCAATTCATGGGAAGTGCCAATAACCATAAAGTTAAAAAATTTTGGTGTTTGTAGGTAGTCATCTGTTTGGGCACCTATGCATTGGTGTGTTGCAGTTTGATGTCTGGAAAACCTAAGAGAGATGTCTTGACCCATAGGCTGGTACTCATAGATTTTCTGGTTCATCTTGTTAGTAGAGCATGTATCTCTAGGACCTGTAAAGTGACAAGTCATCTTCTTTCTAGTAAGTGAGTTTATGGCCAAGTTAGTCTCACACATATGCAAACCATACTCCTCAAATTACTTGAGACATCTGAAGATTGCCATATGTGGGATCCATATGAGCTTGTTTGCATGCCCATGAGCTTTCTGTGTCCAACCCTACATTTGAAAACAGAGAATAGCTTACTATGACATGCTTGATCCTAGCCAACTTCACTACTAGTTTGGTAACTCCATGGTTTCACTCCACTTGTGCTTGAACTTGTTGACCTCTTTGGACTACTGTAACCAACCATATTTTGCCACAATTTTGTCTACTTCCACTGGTAAACACCCATGGCTAGCCTATGCAGAATTCATGTAGAGGACGCTTTTTGACCATGGGCATATCTATCTTAGGCCATATTTCTTATTAATAGCACAACTTTTGTCTATCTTAATCTGAACCAAGTTCAACACAGGTCTAAACTAGACAAATTATGCGTGCAGTACATATTTTGTCGGTATAATTTAAATAGTTGAAAATTGTCATTGTTGTTTGAGTCTTTTATTTTCATAACTGAAATTGTTGGTGGACATCAAACTATTTGTCCTTTCCCTAGATTGTACAAGTAAATGTCAAGCAAAATGCAGCTGACATATTTTGATAGCCTAAGAAATACCATGGCTAATTTCAAATGCTTTTTTTATAATGATGATTAGAACTATTTGGACTTTTAGGATACATGATTTCTTCTTATGTGTGAACTAAATACAATCAGTGCAATTGGTATGCATCATTCATTTCTATAAACAACCCAAATCGACAATAAGACAATCACATAACAGAATTTCCATTGTGTTCTTTAAAAAAAACTGACATGTGAACTATTGTTGGACAGGCAACATGATAATGATTGATAAAACTACTTTAATGAAATAAATTCTCCCTTGTTTCAATTAAATAGCTGATTTCATCTTGCTGTTAATGATAGTTGTCTGCACTTTACCATCATAGGAATTGTCATCACTCCAACAACACAATGTTCCTTTGTCTTTCTAAAAGAAATAGAGAAACACACAAAAACTAAGAAGAAACTGTCCAATTTTTTAAGGACTTTTATTGTATTCCTAAACCCTTACCTAAGCTAAGACCTCTTCAAAACAAATGAAGGATCTCCAGCTAAATACCCAAATTGACAATAAGACGTCACATAACAGAACCTCGATTATGTCTCTTCTCAAGCAAGGATTTTTGCTCCCTTTTTTTCTTTTAAAAAAAATTGACATGTGAACTATTGTTGAACAGGAACATGATAATGATAGATAAAACTACTTTAATGAAATCTATTCAATTAAATAGCTGATTGTGTCTTGCTGTTAATGATAGTTGTCAGTACTTTACCATCATAGGAATTGTCATCATCCCAACAACACAATATTCCTTTGTCTTTCCCAAAGAAATAGAGAAACACAAACAAACTGAGAAGAAACTGTCCAATTTTTTAAGGACTTTTATTGTATTCCTAAACCCCTACCTAGGCTAAGACCTCTTCAAAACAAATGATAACCCATAATCTCTTGATATTGCATTAGTTACACTGCCATGGAACCATGGCAAAACATCAGGATTAACCTTTGAGAGAAGATGTGATAGAGGAAATAAACAGACAAGAACAATATGCTGATAGAATTCAAAGCCAACAATGGATATAATGCTAATAGACAATCTATAGCAAACCGGACAGTGGAAAATGCCTTGATTGTGAACTGTCAAGAAAGTTGATAGGGGACGAATCATATGAATCTGTTTTATGTTTTAGGTAAGATTAGATTGCATTTTAAGGTTGCTCCATCTGTCAAACTACCATTTTAGAACTTCTATAAGATATATCAGGTAGTTAATTTAAGATTTCTTAACTAGTCATAACTATATTTTTGTGAAATTGGTGGAATGGAGAATGTACTAAATATTAATGCATGCTGACTCTGGTTGGTCATGTAGAATACTCTTATGATATGTATGCTTTCCTACTGTTCACTCTATGCAGCTGGAATTCTAATATATTGGGCATTTTGTGGTATGCAGATTAAATTTGTGGAGAAGCCATGCACAATAGTAATAAGGGTTAGTACCTCATTTCTCGTTTTACATCTTGTATTCTGGGTTTTTATTATTATTATTGTTGTTTAAAATCATTTAATCAGACATATTTTGATTGATAGTTTCATAATACATTATAGATGCATAATGAGCTACAACTTCTTGAATGGAACCATGTAAATGTCTTCAAGAATATTGGTGTTCTTTTATTGCAGCTATAATGGTAGGAGCGTAAGAAATACAAACCAAACAGCCTACCTGTACCACATAAGATGCATTTCAAAGTTGGAGATGCAGTCAAAATTATCTCAGGTCATGAAAAAGGTAAAATTGGAGAGATTACTCAGGTTTTCAGGCATAACAGTACTGTGATTGTAAAAGACATGAACTTAAAGACAAAACACATGAAAAGTAGAGAACAGGGTGAGCCAGGGCAGATTGTGAAAGTAGGCTTGGTCCTAATGAAACTATGGCTTTAAATTTCCTATTCTTTTGGTCTGGCATATCTTATTTGAACATAAATTGTGATGCAAATCTTTGTTAAACAGATTGAAGCACCTATTCACAGCTTGAATGTGATGCTTTACTCAAAGGAAAAACAAGTAGCAAGCAGAGTGGGGCATAAAATCCTTGAGGATGGGACCAAAGTTCATTACCTTATTAAGACTGGTGAAATAATTGACAGTGCAGAGAACTGGAAATAGGTGATTAAAGAAAGAAAAGGAAGAGAATGGAGAAAAATCCACTTAATGTGAAGAAGCTGAAGTTCTTATCATGTATGTGCTTGTTGACTCTATTGCATATAATTTTCTTTTCTTGTAGTCATATCCTCTCCTATTCACAAATATTTTGTATCAGGTATTCAGGTTGTATTTTCATCTAAATCAATGTTTCTTTTAGCACATGCTCGTCACTTCATTAGACCTAGATACAACCTTTTGACCTTTTCTTTCGGCAGTATACCTTTGACCTTTTTATGAACATGATTGCATTCCACAATATGTCTTGCTTGCTATTTTTATGTGACCATGTCTGCATATCATAACATTTTAATATTAGCATGTGATGTCTCCTTTTGCAATGAAGTAGTCTATTATCATCAAAATGTGACAAAAAGCTTATCACACAAGATATGCATGTAATTGCAAAATTGATTGCATTGATTTGAGAATTAACTTTTGGCTTCCCAGACTTGTGTTATTTTGTGTACATGTATAAAAAAATAAAAAAAACAAAAAAAGAAAAATCTGTTCACTGCTTCAACTTCAATCAATTGCCTGAACTTCCATTCACACCAAGTAAGGAGCACAAGGACCAGTTCGACCAGATAAAATTGCAAGGCTTAAAGTAATAAAATTAACATCAAAGATTGTTAAAAACCAACTAATGTTTGAAAAACTGTGTGACAAACAAAATTCAGTGACAGTCTGAAATGCACAAAGATTGGACTCTAAGTCTGGTGGTGGACCAGTTTGACAGATAAATTTGCAGGCTTAAAGTGATAAAATTAACATCAAAGATTGTTAAGAACCAACTAATGTTTGAAAAACTGTGTGACAAACAAAATCCAGAGACAGTCTGAAATGCACAAAGATTGGACTCTGTGTCTGGTTAGTGCAATCAATCTGGGAAGAGAGTTTAGAAGAGATTGATTTGGCCAATTGATCTTGAAGATTTAAGTTTAAACTTGATAAACATCTATGTATTTGAGATTGGATAGTCTACAACTTAAAAGTTCTTGTTCCTGAATACAGAAGCTTTGCGGAAAAGAAAAATACCTCATCACAAGTTTTTTCTAACTTCAGTTAATGAAGTTGTGTGACATATCATTTATTTAAGCTTAAGATGTATTCTATATTATTCCATCTATTTTATTAATCAGCATA
Source organism: Cocos nucifera (assembly GCA_006176705.1). Taxonomy (NCBI): domain Eukaryota; kingdom Viridiplantae; phylum Streptophyta; class Magnoliopsida; order Arecales; family Arecaceae; genus Cocos; species Cocos nucifera. Next base: position 372,429 of record QRFJ01000896.1, on the reverse strand, counting down.
AAGAGTAGATTAGTTAATTATGTTACTATATTTCTGTTGCTATAAGTCTTCGGCCCGAGGTGCGCGGCTGTGGTCGGTCTCTTTTCAACCTGGTGGTCAGCCTCAATCTGAGGGCCAGGACTCCTTGAGGAACTTGCAGGTGAAGTCCACTCTCGTCGAAGATTCTCTGGTGGGGGATCCTCTAATGGTTTAGTCAGTCGGAGTTTGGGAATAGTAGAAAAAAGAGTATAGAAGTGAATAAGTGGATCTGTTCTCTTAGAAAAAGAACTTACTTGAGAGTCTTCGATGCCTCCTTTTATATAGAGGAGGGTAGCCATGCGTTACCTCCAAGTTGGGTAACAGAAGCATAGAATCAGTGTCCATGATCGGGAAAATCATGGGTAGTGGGCTATGGACGTTAATTGCATGATATTAACTCACGTGTCCATAATTAAAGAAACTGTCCAAGATTCTCAGAGATTTCTTCAGGTTATCTTTCCTTCTTTAACGGTCTAATGGCTTAGGGCCTTGCCTTGTGTCATCAGTGTGATTTCATCCTTGGGGTTGGAATGCTTCCTATCTAGGGGTTGTAGAGTCATCTCAGTTTGGTTCCATAGTCCTTATCTTGACGTTCGAGAGAATCCTTTGTCTTCCTTTCAAGTCACCGGTAAGATAGTCGAGGTGGGTGTTCGGACATAACCTGATGAAGAGAAAGTCGGGTCGGATGGTATATTCCTCTTCTAACACTTGCCCTCCACTTTTGAGCGTAAAGAGGCTTCACCGCTTCGGACAAAGGAAATAGTTGACTTTGAGGCTTGACCTTGGTTTTTGATCCGATCTTCTCATTGAGGCATTTAATCCGCAGTACTCCATGGAGGGAATTTCGGAACTCCATTAATGCGCCATTTCGCAAATCTCGCCATAATTATAAGGTATGGGCGGCTCAAAGCACTACGGCATAATGATTTGGAAAAGTGATCTAGTGGTTGTTTTCAGGCCTATCATGGCCTTCCGTGTGTCGATCACTGGTAGGCCCCTCACTATTACCTCGCGGATCGGCCTATGTGGCTTAACCTTAGGGGGGTGATGAAAAGTCATGCGGTCTGATGCCTGCCACGTGGCAAAATCCAATGGTGTGGGGCTTTAATCCGGGCTGTTGATGACCGGCATAAATAGGCCTCTTTTGCGTTTCTTTCTCCTTATTTGTGTAGTCGAGTTCCCGTCGCTCTTTGCTGTTGCAACCATTGGAAGAAGATTCTCTGACCATCACTGTCTTCTCTGGCACCGGTAGATTGTAGGTCTTTAAAGCCCCCTTTCTAGTTGGTCTTCCATCCTATTTTGTTTTTCCTTGTTTTTCATTGTTTTGTTCAATTTTTTGGTCTGGTCCCCTTTCTTCATTTTTCTTAGTTTCATTTGTGTTCCTCTTCTTCTCTTCCATAGCTTCCGACGGTGGCGAGGTTAGGTGTGAAAGCTGTCGTGGTGGCTACGGTCCTCAGTTGCCACTGCCATGGGTCGAGTTCGAGGATACTCCTTGGGCCATCGTCGAAGCTCATCCGGGTGCTAGTCCTCTGAACCCCAAGGCTCGGACAGTCATGTGCGTGGGTTTGGAGATGTCTGGGGCCCGAGCAACAAGGAGTCAAGCATTACTAAGGACGATCTCAGGAGATTTTGAACTCAATTTTCTATTCCTTTGTCTTTCTGATTGGAGGTTTTTGGTAGAGAGGATTGAGTTACTAATGCTCCAGAGGGGTGAATCGTCTTGGTATGAGGAGTCCCTCCGAGCTGGTTTTCATCTTCCTTTTCATCCTTTTACTAGCAATATTTTAGGCTTTTATAGGATTCTCCCTACTCAGATTACTCTAAACTCTACTCGGATGATTGTAATTTTCATCATTCTCTATAGTTGGTTTAGTATTCTTCCGAGGTGCTCGCTCTTTTGAGCAATGTTCGTATTGAAGAAGCACTCCTATGAAAAAGGGTGGTGGTATTCTTCTCCCCGGAGTGGGTGCAAGTTCATTACAGGACTCTCCTTTTCAGTTCATGGTTGGAAAAGCCGTTTCTTTTTTGTCTCTTTGGATTCGCCCTAGGGCTTTAATTAGATTTAGGGCAATCCTTGGCTCTTCGAATAAGGATAAGTCAATCCTTCCCAACGATGAGGAGGATTATCATACTCTTTTTGATGTCAAAGTATAGGAGTTGAAAGAGCTGGTCATTGAGCAGACTCTTTATGATGTTGGCATTAGTCTGGCACTACCTTGGGATATGGTTGATTTCTTTTTAACTTAGAAAATCTCATCTTATTGTTGGATTTTGTAACTAACCACCTTTCATTAGTTCTGTAGCGATTAGGTTGACTCTTGAATCGATCAAGTCGGCATTGAAGAAGAGGTTGGGCTCCTCTAAGGGGAGTCCTCATTGAAGAAGTAGAAGTCCCAGTCGATGACTCCTCCAGTCCTCATGCTGTCAGTGGGGATGTCGAGTGTGGATCCCTTAGAGATCAACGATGAGCCCGTCGCCGCCGTGCCATTAAGGTTGGCTCTGTTGACCACTCCAGAGTCGATTCGAGCTCTGACTCCACTTGCAAGGTGAACTCTGTCCCTGCCTCATCTGGCATCGCTGCCTCTTTCTCTGATGGAGCTCCCATCAACAAGATCCGAGGTGGATCCCTCCTCGTCCGGGGGCGAGGAGGGTTTTATTACTTTAGCAAAAAGAGTACGGAACAGTGACTCCACTCTTCGTGATCATCAGCTTGCCTAGAAGTTGACAAAAATGGTGCTGCTTTTGTCCGATTGGTCGGAAAAGAGGGCTCGTTGGTTGGATGAGTCGGTGGGTGCCTTCTACATTGGTCTCCTCAGGATAAATTTTACCTTTCAGTTACATTGCTATTCGTTGTTCAATCAAATTCTCTAATTGTCTTGCTTTGGTGCAATCAGCGCATGACATTACTGTCTTCAGCGAGGGTCTCATTGGGTTCAACCGAGTGAAGTTCTCACTTAAGGAGAAACTCTAGGCCTTTGGGGCTCGAGCAAAGGCTGCCGGGGGGGCGAAGAAGGCTGCCGGGAGGTGAAGAGGGTGGCCAAGGACGAGGCCTCCTGAGCTAGGTCCAAGCTCTTGGCAACTCAGGAGAGAATCGAAGCCTTGGAAGGCTTTGTTGCTGTAGAGCATGGGGCCACTAAGATGCATGGGTAGAAGGTGGCCGAGCTTTAGGAGGCGCCGGAGCTTGGTGAGGCAATGATCAAGGCTATTGAAAGAAAAACTGATCGAGCCCGAGCCAAAGCAAAGAAATTGAAGGCGGTCACCAAAGCAAAGCTTAAGGTCATAGAGTTTTAAAGCCTCTATGGATTTTGAGGTTGAGGTCGCTGATGGCTCCTCGATCGCCTACGAGTATGAGTTCGAGGCTTGCAAGGCATGGGTTGCTTGGTTGTTCTCAGGAGTTGACGTAAGTCATTTCGATCTCAAAGCCACTGATGATGAGGCTGAGGAAGATCATACCATGGCGTCTGCCCCAGCTACTAAGGCTCCAACATTTGAGCCTGCCATCGAGGTCATCGATGAGCCCACTGCTGAGCCCATAACCAAGGATGCTGTCGAGCCCACAACCGAGTATGCCGCTTGATTTTTGTACCTTTTGTTTTTCTTTATTTTATGTAATGAACTTCTTTAAGGGATGTAATGAACTTTTCTTCATCATAACTTGATGTGTTTACTTGTCGACTCACTTAAGTCTTTAGGGTCGTGTAGCTGTCTGATCAGAAATTTGTCAACTTGGTCTTTTGACCGAGTTGGACTCGAAATAGAGATCGTTGGCTTGGATAAGTATCCGAAGTCAATTCTTAGCAACAAATTTTGCCGTCAATAATGTCATCTGTAATTGATCAAATATGGTGTGGTTAGGTTCCAATGAAGAATTTTGTGAAGTCCCAATTTGGATCAGGATACCTTCCTATGATCGATACTTTATCGATCATTCGTTTGGGGGTCTTCGCCATAGCCAAGATATCTCCATAAGGTCGGTGGACCTAGTTGTCAGGGTCCAAACTGGGTGTTGGATATCCCAAGTGGGATCTTATTGGACTATTTCTCGAGGATCGAGGCTTGGCTCAAGTCTCGAGTTTATGCTTTGGATGTCCTCAGTTGTTCTTGATGCTTTTATTAATGGTTAGCTACGACCAACTCCAATCGATTTATCACTTAGTTGCTTTTATAAAAGACTTGTATAAAAACTTGAAGAAAGCAACTTTATTGATTTAGGAATGGATATACAACTTATTGTTGGCACATTCTTAGATTATCGGCATTCCACGTTCTAGGATTGGAGGTGCTATCGAGGCCTTCAATTTTATAAGCCCCTGATCTGACGACTTTGGCAATTTTATAGGGCCCTTCTTAATTTAGGGCTAGTTTTCCTTGTTCTGTGGGTTTGGACACCTTAGCTTGTCAGAGGATGAGGTCACTTGGTTGAGAAATCTTCGATTTGACTCATGCATTGTAGTAATAATCCACCCATTGCTGATACGAAGCCATCTGGATCCAAGCTCGTTCCTTTGTTTCTTCTAGTAGGTCTAAACTTGTTTAGAGCCGACCCAGATTATCTTGCTTGTTGTAGCGCTCCACCCTATTGTCGGCATTCCAATCTCGATAAGAATGACTACTTCGGCATCGAAGGTGAAGTTGAAGGGTGTTTCTTTGGTGCATGTCCGAGGTGTTGTTCGGTAGGCCTATAATATGCTGTAGAGTTCCTTGGTCCAAAGTCCTTTAGCTTGGCCAAGTCTCAACTTTAAACCTTGCAAGACCGTGCGATTAGTCACCTCAGCTTCTCCATTATGCTGTGGATGGCCAACCAAAGTGAATTTGTGAGCGATGTGAAGCCTCGAGTAGAACTCTCTGAATTTAGGATTATCGAATTGTCGCCCATTGTCAGTAATGATGGCTTATAGTAGCCCAAACCGGCATATAATGGACTTCTAGATGAAGTCCTAAACTTTCTTCTTCATGATCTGTGCTAGAGGCTTGGCTTCGATCCACTTGATGAAATAGTCGATTATGACGATCAAGAATTTTCTTTGACTGATTGCTTGCAGAAATAGTCCGAAGATGTCATTTCTCCATATAGCGAAAGGCCATGAGGCAATAATTGGTGCAAGCTCGGTTGTCAGCCTCCATTGGATATTGATATATTTTTGACATTATTCACATTTCATGATGAGGTCAGCTGTATCTTGTTGCAGGGGTTGGCCAATAATATCCTTGCTGGATTATCTTGTAGGTTAACAACCTATCCCCTAAGTGATTGCCACAGATCCCTTCATGGACTTCTCAAAGTGCGTAATTTGCCTCGATTGGCCGCAAGAACCGAAGTAAGGGCAGGAGAATGACTTTTTGTAAAGTTTCTCTTCTAAGTAAACATATCGAGGGGCTTGGCATTTAATCTTCCGAGCTTCAATAGGTTAGCAGGTAAATTACTTTTGACAAGATAGTTGATGAGAGGATCCAACTCGGCTCATGTCCAACCTGCAGAACAATCGGTTCTTCTTCAATGCTTGGTTTTTGTAGATGCTTGACGAAGATCCGTCTATTGAGGTCGGAGTTGAAAGAACTTTCATACAG